>NW_020872641.1:65000-71952 GCF_003789085.1 Penaeus vannamei
TCGCCGGTGTTCGATGCTGGTTTTCTTACGGACAACTGCGGTTTTATTGCGTCTCGTTCGGCCGCGGGACTCTGACGGATGCTGCCCCGCTCGCAGCCCTGGCATCAGTGTCACGGCGAAGACATTCGGGTCATAAATCGATGAGCAGCGTCGACGCCAAAATTCGCATTTCTCGCAGAACAATAATGTCTCGCAGCCCTTTGAACGCTCTACGTGTGCGAAACGGCTTTTTCTGTATCATTTGGAAAAAAGAAAAAAGGAGGAAAAAGAAAAGGGAAGAAGAAAAAAACGGAGAGAGAAGCGAAAAAAAAAAATCTTAAGTCGAAACAGAAATTCAAGTTAAAAGTACCCCATAAAAGGAGCGAGAAAGAAAAAGAAAATATAATATCACGGCAATTTAAATGGAAATGAAAGAAAGGAAATAAATAAAAGAACGGAACCGAGAAAAGAGCAAAGACAGGAAATGGAAAGGAAAGAAAAAAATCCTAGGAGTCGTTTCCCGCTCTCGGTCGTCGAGACAAAGGGGCTGTGCACCCCCTCGCCCCCCCCCCCCTCCTCCCGTCGTCCTGCTGTTTTACCTACTTTTCCCCCTGCTGCTCCTGTTCTCCCGCCTCTTCTGCTAATGCTGCTCCGCGTTCTTCCCGTTTGCTTCTGCTTCTGCTGATGCAGTTATTTCTTACCTAGTTGTTCTTGCTCCTCCTCCTCCTCCTAATCTTGTCTTCTTCCTACCGCTCTTCTTCCTTCCCTTCCTCCATCTTCTATTTTGTTGTTCCTCCTTTTTTATCCTGTGCTCCTGCTGTCACTCCTCCTCCTGCTCTGCCCACTTTTGTTTCTTCTGCTACTCTCCCAACTCTTGCGCATCCTCCTCCTCCTCCATTTCCTTCCCTAACCGCCCCCCTCTGCCCTCTTTTTCTTTCCGTTCCTACTCCGAGTACGGACTCCTCCTCCTACTTATCGCCCCCGTCAACCTCAACCTTAACCTCCTCCTCAACCTCGCCTTCCTCCCACGCTCTCCGCTCCAGATGTTTGCAAGAATCGGTTTCCTTCTCGCGCCCACACCTTCTGCGCGATTTAAGTGTACGACAGTCTGCGAACGACACTAATTCTACGCTATCCCTTCTCATCAGTATGGATTTTAATATCAAACTCCCGCCCACCCCCGTCCCTGTCTCTCTCCCCTCGGGGCGAGTTTATTGAACAATAATTTACCCTGTGCATGAACGTCCCGGAGAGGCAGGAACAAGGTATTAAAAGGAAAATGATAACACTTGCCCCCGATAATACTTTGTTGTATATTCAGCTCCCCGATGAAACTTTTTTTTGTATACTCAGCCCCCGGCAATACTTTTCTCGTATACTCAGCTCAAAAAGGGATGTCCAAACTTCACTGTGTACATATACTGCACTTTTGTTCACTCTAACGAAACCGTATTTTGTTCTACAGGGAAAAACGCTGAGACTTTCCTCTCCGTCTCGAAGAGGGGAAAAGAACGACTTGATAAACAACGTTTAATTACACGACAACGTGAGTCGATTCATCCCCCTCCCCCCTCTCTGCTTCAGGAGGTATACACCCCCATCCTCCCTTCCTCTCCTTCCTCCAATCCCTTCCAATACACTCCACGGCCTTCACGTCCCTCCTAAGACATCCTCGGCCTACCCATTCCCCGCCCCCTCGCAACACACGCACGCACCTTTAAAGCCCTCGCCCTCTTCCCCTCCCCTCCCCTCCCATTCCCTTCCCCCCTCCCTACTCCTCTTTCCTCCCCATCCTCCTCCCTACTCCTCCTCCTCCTCCTACTTACTCCTCTCCTCCTCCTCCTCACTGTCGCGCTCACATTCTCTCACCCTCATGGAATTCACACAACTTAAAGCCCTCTATCAGCACTGTCCCTTTTCTCTTCTCTTCCCTCCGCGTTGTTTGTTTGTTTTGTGTGCGCATGCGCGGCGTGGAGGGAATTAGTGAGTGAGTGAGTGAGTGAGTGTGAGTGATGTGAGAGATGAGAGTGTGTGAGTGTGAGAAAGTGAGAGTGAGTGAGTGTGAGAGAGTGAGAGTGAGTGATTGAGAGAGTAAGACAGTTGGTGATTGAGAGTGAGTGAGTGAGTGAGTGAGTGAGTGAGTGAGTGAACCAACGAGTGAATGAGTGAATAAATGGTTGGGTTAGCGCATGCGTATATGTTTATGTACATATAAACCCATTTACATCTGTGTTTACAATCAGAAATACATATACCTGTGCGCACCCATACCTACACCTAACATCCTTCTCCACATGAGCACAGTTCCAGAGAGTTTCATCTGGCAATATCAAATGCTGACTCAATTCCGCCCAGTGAAAATTTACTTCTGATTATGCAAATCTCATTTCAAAACTCCCAGGAAGGTTTCGCACAGTCGCAAGATTGTGTTACCTCTGGAATCTGTCGCCGTCCCCTGATAGCTCCCAACGCTCTCAAACATATTACAATAGTCAAACTATTTCAAAAGTCTGCTTAATGTTTATTATTCCTCCTGGCAATTCACAATCACTTTCATATTCCGCCAAAGTTTCACGCCACTCTGAATTTCTTATCCCAATCTTCTGCCTTTTGTATTTCCTACTTCAGTATATATTGCACAGTACATGCATATTCATATATGTATATGTGCATATATGCATATATAAAATCGTATACATATGAATGCTTATATGTATATATAAATGTATATGTATGTATGTATGCACACACACACACACACACACACACACACACACACACACACACACACACACACACACACACACACACACACACACACACACGTGATATATATATATATATATATATATATATATATATATATGTGTGTGTGTGTGTGTGTGTGTGTGTGTGTGTGTGTGTGTGTGTGTGTGTGTGTGTGTGTGTGTGGTGTGTTGTGTGTGTGTGTGTATGTATGTATGTATGTATGTATGTATGTATGTATGTATGTATGTGTATGTATGTATGTATGTATGTATGTATGTATGTATGTATGTATGTATATATATATTATATATATACATATATATAGATATAGATATACACACTGCGAATATATATGCGCGCGCACATACACACACGCACGCACACACACAAACACACACACATATATACATATGTATATATGCACATATATATGTATATTCATGTGCTATAATGAAAATCCCTTTTCACAGGGAAACCATATAACCAAATCAACCAAATACACGGCCCAGTCCCGCCCATCTATCCATCTATCCACACACAATGCTCTCGCCGTGAACTTAACTCAACCGCAAAAGATAAAAATGGATCATCAATAAAACTGACGTCGACGGAGGGAAAAATGCCGCCATTTTGTAAACCCATAGTCGAACTTTTCGTATAGAAGGTGCGACGACAGGGGGGGGGGGTGTAGGGAGGAGAGAAGAGAGGAGGAGGAGAACGAAAAAGGAAGAAAAGGAGAGAAGGGTTAGTGGAGGCAGAGAGACGAGAGAGAGAGAGAAAACCCTCTCCCTCCCTGGTCCCTTTCTCCAATTCTCTCTCCTTTCTCCCATCGTGCAAACACCCGCCTTCTTCTCCGCCTCTTCCCATTTCACTCTCTCCTCTTTTTTTGTTTTTCCTCTCCCTCCATTTCCCAATTTCACTCCCTGACTCCCTCCCTCCCTCCCTTACTTCTTCCTCCCACTTTTACCCCTCCATCCTCCCTCTCCCATCTAACCCCCTCCCTAACTCCCCCCCCTCCCTTTCCGACCTTCGCCTTCCTTTCATTCTCCCACTTAACCCCCTCCCTCCCTCCTCCTCCCCCTCCTGATGAGCGGGCGACAACGGAAGGCGTTTTAATCTCCCTCTTCCTCGGGCCATACACAACTCTTCCGCGTCATTTAACTCCCCCGCCTCTTTACCTGTCCTCTCCATCCTCGTTTCGCATCCTTCTCGCCTATTCTTTCCTTCGCTTTGCTCGCCGTTCCGCATTTTCTGGCCTCTTATGACTGTCAGATCGCATGGACTCCAATGGGACCCTAGTAGGCTACATTAGGTTCGTTCCTTCACTAAATCCGCGTCGCCTATCAGGTTCACGATAGGCCTTGGGAAAGACTACGGCAAGTAGGCCTAGGGAAAAAAAACACGACCCACAGTATCTTCGGGAGTGAACAAGTGACTTGAATTCAGGCCTTTAGCTTACCTTTTTTCAGTTATTATTACCCTCGCATCGCATCTTCGCTTATTGCCCCTCTATTTATTTCGATATCCATTTAATTCCATTTTTCTCGTCTTTCCGTTCCTATTTATTACACCCTCTCCTCCCTCCTCCTCTTTCTTCTCCATCCCCTCCTCCTTCCGCCTTTCTCCCCTTTCTTCTTGTATAATTCTTTGTCCCTGTTTTCGTTTTCACTTCCTATCTTCTATTGACCCCCTCTCTCTTTCGCTCGACAGCTCAGCGATGGTAACGCTTATCTTTAAAGGACAATATATGCTTACATCTGGCTACTATCGTGTCGTTCCCACGCGCAATATACATTCTTTTTGTCGGTTTGCGCACTGTTTCTTTGCTTGCCTGTCTGCCTGCCTGTCTTCCTCCCTAGCTGCCTGCCTGCATGATTGCATATCTGCCTGCCTACTTACCCGATGGCTTGCTTGCCTGTCTGTTCGTCTGTCTGCCTGCCTGCCTACTTGCCTGCCTGTCTGCCTGCTTGCCTGCCTGTCTGCCTGCCAGCTTGCCTATCTGAATGCCTGTCTGCCTGCCTGTCAATCTTTCTGTATGTATGGCTGCTCACTAATCTGCCCATATGCCTGCCTGCCTGCCTGCCTGATTGCTGCCCGGCCTGCTCACCACACATTTTTCAACATCATTAAGCCACACCTCCACCAGGATCTTTTTTTTACCACGACTGCTGGAACTTTTACCTCATCCTCAGCGCCATCGATTTTGGTACTGCCTGCCGCCAATATCTTCGACATTCTATACCTCCCTCCCACCTAACTGTCACTATCAGTCCAGCTCCAATACGATCGGTCCCAATAACAGTACATCAGTCACCATCCGCTGAGTACATACAAATGCGCAATCTGGTCCAACGCTTTTCTCACAAAGCCAAAATCATCCTGCCGCTTGCCGGATAAACACATTTTCATGTAAATAAGTTTAGGTGCACTCACAATTCTACCAATCTACCGAGTCAGCGACTCTCTCTCCCTCCCCTTCTATTTCTCTCTCTTCTCCCTCTATGTGTCACCTTTCCCTATCACTGGTTTGCGAAACTCTTCCTTCCCAATTCTCCTCCCTCTCCCTTTCTCTCCCCTCCTCCCTCTCCCCTTTTCCTTCTCCTCATTTTCTCCTGTTCTTGCCCCTTCTTCTTCTTCTCCTTTATCTCATACTTTCCCTCGCCTCTCCCTCTTCCCCACCTCCATTCCATTTGCGTTCTTCCCACTCTTCCACTGTCACTCTTCGACCTTACTTCTCTCCTTCCTACCATCCCTGTCTCCCTCTCTCCCTCTCCCTATCAACTAAATTTACCCAACTAAAACATTCACCATCATCTTCCGCTTCCTGTAACTTGGGATATAATCCGGTTTTAAACTTAATCTCCCTTTCATTCATCCACTTTTCCCCCAGTCCTTCATCGTTCCTGCATTTACTGCATTCATTCCAGGCCTCCGACTCGAATGCCACTGAAACCCGCCGTTTATAAAACTTCCCTTCTCGCAGATGGCGCATCGGCCTTACATACACAGGTGCATACGTATATAAAAAATGTACACGCATGCTTACGTACATTCGCTCCAACTAAAAACACCAAAGGTTCATTCGTTAGAGTCTGCCACGCCTGCCTGACGCCCAACAATGATGGAAAACAATTCTTCGAACTGAAACGCGTATCAAAGTTTTGCTTTACTGTAACCAATATTCACTGGCGAGAGTTCTACGAGCGAGTGTGTACATCTAGCAATACAACTATCAGAAACAAACTTTACAAATAGATAGGGGTAGTTTTTCTTTTTTTCGCGACGAGAGTTGTACATGCAAGATCTACATCTACGTAAAAATTACACACAAAACAATTTCTTAAAAAGGGAACAAGGAATTTAAAATATGTATTAACGGCGTGAGCAAACAAATAAAGAAATAAAGGGAGCACTTTTCCCCATCGTTCGAAGTGCAGACAGCATCCATGCCCTCGAAATTTACGAGGGGAATTTCTCGCTATATTATCGGGGTGCCGGCGCAACCCCAGCGATTGTTTCAGTGGGTGGCTCCGAACGTTTTGGCCAAACAACAACAAGATGCACTGTTAAAAATGCCGCCTCATACTAATAATCATACCGTATAAAGCCACAACATAAAGGAAGCTCGGAAGTGCACGCGTGGCACCACCATGCCGCGGGCACAGGACAGGGGTAGGGTCTGGCCATGGTCAACAAACGATCCAAGGTGACCACCGGGGCGGGCGGTTTGGGTGTGGGCGTGTGTACACCCAACAGCCCAGCAAGTGACGCAACGCACTATACACGTTATTACACACACACACACACACACACACACACAACAACACACGACCACACACAGACACACACACAACACCACACACAC
Source organism: Penaeus vannamei (assembly GCF_003789085.1). NCBI lineage: Eukaryota > Metazoa > Arthropoda > Malacostraca > Decapoda > Penaeidae > Penaeus > Penaeus vannamei. Next base: position 71,593 of record NW_020872641.1, read on the forward strand.
ACACACACCAGAACCAGCTATGAATGTGTAATGTACCGCAGATCGAGTTTGTCACGCAGTGTATATAGAATGCACCTCAGCGTGGGAATGAATCCTACAAGATGGATTCGAGACCCGGGAAATTGCGAGCGGCTCGCCAGCGCTTCAGATTCCTGACGATCACGACACGAGAAACACCGGCAGCAAGCCCAGGTTTAGCAAGGGCACAAGCATTGGCCATGGCATTCGCAAAGCAGGCAAGGGTTTTATGGCAGGTTCAAGGACAAGGCAAGTTGCAAAGCCTGGTATCTGGCGCAGAACAGAGAACAGAAATTTAAACAGCCACGCCCGATAGATTAACACAACTGGCAGGAGACGGAA
>NW_020872641.1:83642-93642 GCF_003789085.1 Penaeus vannamei
ATATATATATATATATATATATATATATATATAATATATATATATATATATATATATTATATATATATATATATATATATATATATTATTATATACAATAAATATATGATATATATATTATATATATATATATATATATATATATATATATATATATATATATATATATATATATATATAATATATATATTATATTATATATATATGTATATATGTATATATGTATATATATATGAATATAAATACATATATATACATACATATACCAGCAAAGAGAGAGAGAATGGGAGAATTAAAGAGAACGGGAAAAATAAAATAAAATGGAGTCCTAAATCGCGAGACTCGACTGAGCCAAGAAAGACGAGGACGATGATTGATGATGATGAAGAAGGAGGGGAGGAGAAGAGGCGGAGGAGGAGGAGGAAGTGGAGGTGGAGGAGGAGGAGGAGGAGCAGGACGAGGAGGAGAACGAAGAGGAGAGAAGAAAGGGAAGAGGAAGAGGACGAAGACGAAGAGAGGCCCAGCACGCGCGCCGTCCATCCCCGCGCCGTGCCGCCTCCCTCCTTCCCCTAAACAACTTTCAGAAGCGATCAACACCTGCCGGTTTCCGCGCAATAAAAGAACCCCTGCAACATTGCAACCTGTCCGTTTTAGGGATCTGTGCAATCGTACCCTTCTCCGGTTGCCGATCCAGCACGCATACATCTCAATCTCATTAGCACAAACGACCCAACACGAGAAGAAAAATAATTCTCAAAACATCCACCGGGACAGCTGTTTCGAGCACACGAAAAGAAAGGAGGCATGAGTCACCACAGACCCGTCAGCTGATACAGAAAAAAAAAACACCACATACTTTACGCAATAAACAAACTCAGTATCTAAACCAGGAAACCATGTCGACAACCCCACAAAAAGGTACACATGTACACCTTCCTACACAGAACCTACCCCACCCCCCCTAAACGCGTCTCCCCCACCCCTTCCCCCCCAGCAAAGACGTCCGCTAAACCTAACCTAACCCCCTATCATTAGCTTCAATAATGTACCGGTATATTCAGCTTGGCTCGGCGGGTCGACAGGCACTTAGACATACAGCGAGAGAGGTAAGGGGATAGGGGTGGGGGAAGAGGAGGAGAGGAGAGGAGGAGGAGGAGGAGATGGAGGAGGAGGAGGAGGAGAGGAGGAGGAGGAAGGAGGAGGAGGAGGAGGAGGAGCAGAGCAGCAGCAGCAGCAGAGCAGAGCAGCAGCAGGAGGAGGAAAAGAGCGACAAGGAAGGATGGATGGATGGATGGAGCGAGGGAGGGGAAGGAACGAGGAAAAGGGGAAGGGGGAAGGAGGGAGGGAGGGATGAAGGAGAGGGGCGAGGAAGGAGGAAGGAGGAAAGAGGAAGGGAGGAGAGCTAGATAGAGAGATAGATGGGAGGGAGGGAGAACTAGCTAGATAGATACTAGCTAGATAGGTAAAGGGAGGGAGGGGAGGATAGATAGAAGGGAGAGAGGGAGGGGAGAGCTAGATACATAGAAGGGAGAGAGGGAGGAGGGAAGGAGAAAGGGACAGAATAATAAATAAAGGAGAGGAGGGAAGGAGAGGAGAAAGGGAGGAAAGGATAAATAAATAGAAATGAGGAAACGGAAAGGGTGAGAGGAAGAGAGAAAAGGATAGAAGAAAGGGGGGAAGGACAGAAGGAGGGAAAGTAAAGTGAGAGATAGCTAGAGAAATACAGAGATGGAGAGAAAGACATGAGGGGAGGTGATGTAGACAGCTGTGGCCAGTTAAACAACTTTTTTCAGGAACACCTGTAAATTCACACCTGTCCTTTGCTCGAAAAAAATTGCAGCTGCAGCAGACCAATGTCAAACCAGGGAAACTGAACCAAAATATATATAAACATTGAAATAAAATAGAAAAAATACATCCATGCGTCAATTTCTTTCAATTCCAACCAAGAGAAAAACGAATACGCAGGCAAGCGCGCGCGCGCACACACACACACACACACACACACACACACACACACACACACACACACACACACACACACACACATATATACATATACATATCATACACAAAACAACACACACACGTACATAGACATTGGGATCGTCCGATAGATTAAAAAACCCACTTCCCATATAGTCCAAGAATCCACTTAAAAAAAAACAGTCTTCGCCAACTAACGAGGAGAGAGCGACGAAGGCGACGAGGATAATGTGATCATTAAATTAGATTAAGACAAAAAAAAAACAAACAAACAAAAAACGAGTTGAGGCAAATCGATTAATAATCATTTAGATCAGACGAATTTAGGGAGATGCAATTTTATTCTCATTTTCATTTTTTAAAACTTTGTTTGTTTGTTAATTCTTTTAACTAGTTCATGGCGAAGTTAGATGAGTGGGGAGGGGGGGGGAGCAGTAGCCATTCACCTGAACATGAATTGGGTTTGAAGCCGACGTCTACGGGTCACAGGTCAAAGGTCAAAGGCTGGAGGTCAGGTGGAATAAGTGTTCCAGAAGCGCGGCGAAGTATTTGTCTGTTTCCGTGCGCGTGCGTGCGTGTGTGCGAGGGAGAGAGAGAGAGAGAGAGAGAGAGAGGAGAGAGAGAGAGAGAGAGAGAGAGAGAGAGAGAGAGAGAGAGAGAGAGAGAGAGAGAGAGAGAGAGAGAGGGAGGGGGGGGAGATAGGGATAGATGGATAGATGGATAGATAGAGAAGGAGGGGAGATGGGGAGGGAGGGAGGGAGGAAGAGCAAGAAAGAGAGAGAGCGAGATAAATAGATAGAGAGGGGGAATGGGGAGGGAGAGAGAGAGAAGGAGAAGAAAGAGAAAGAAAAACAGAGATAGAGAAACCAAAATAAAAAAGAGGGGGGGGGTGACGACAATCGTGGTAAATATATAAAATACCAAGACAAAAAAGTATAAGCGAATGCACAGACACTAAGGCCAAAAGCTGAAGAAGTTGAAAGTAACAGGATAAACCCAGGGGACGCGCAGCAAGCTGTACACGTCTAGCTACGCCTACATGCACTTGTGTCCAGGATGCATAGAAGCCAACGCACAATCATGCGTACATAAACGCACACATGGGTCCACGTTCTATTTGTGTGTGTGTGTGTGTGTGTGTGTGTGTTGTGTGTGTGTGTGTGTGTGTGTGTGTGTGTGTGTGTGTGTGTGTGTGTGTGTGTGTGTGTGTGTGTGTGTGTGTGTGTGCATGTGCGTGCGTGCTATACACACGATCTCCCTCTCACCCATTCACTCACGCACACAAACACACTTCCTTGTTGTACAGGACACAGCTGTGACCCTCCCATCTACCCCCCCCCCTTCCCTTACGCTCCTTCCCCCCCGCTCAGCACGCCCGTTTGCACCAAGGTCACACGCCCTCGCATCCACGCCCATCACGATCCCACCCTCAGCCCACGATCAATATTCCCTTCCTCACGCTCATGAACCCTCAACTACAAAATAGAAGAGCGTAATTGGTCAGTCTCCCCTGGGAACAGTGAGAGCCTCCGCTCATAGAAAACGGGACCGACCGACTCCGAGATTTGCATGAGATCATCCACAGGCAGCTGCAAACAAACAAAGCACAAAACAAAAGCAAAGGCGGCACCGTGGAAAGGGTTTAACACATGCAAAGCCACAAACGACACAAAAGTTGTCGTTCAGACATGCTCGATCCGCGTACACACGTACACAGGCACGCACACACGCACACGTTCGCGACAACTTTTTCCTTTTCTTATGCATACTCCTTCCGTTTCTTTCGGCCATTTCGAAAATATCAGCGAGAGGAACAGCGTAAAAGACAATTTAGAATGAAAAGCCACACTCAGAGATAAAACGGAAGGACGAAGAAAAAAATGGTAGAAGGAAAAGGAAGAGGAAGAAACGAGAAAAACAGCACGAAAATAATAACAAGAGGAGGAAGAAAAGAAGACGAAGAAGAAAGGAGAAACTTGACAGCTTCAAAACCTGCGACTGCAAACAAGGATGAATCTCTCTTTTATAACCCTTTAAACACCTAAGTGCGACTTTACATTCAAGGGTCGAGTTGGATGACAAAATGAGAGAGAAGAGAGAGACACAGAGAAGAGAAGAGAAGAAAAGAGAGATGAGACAGACATACACAAAAACAACAAATTCAAAAGGTCAGCGACTATTAGAATAAAAGACACAAGAGGAAAGGGGGGGGAGGGGGAGGGGGAGGGCAGGGAGGAGGGCGTAGGCCTTCAAGCAAGTGATGCCAGCGTCGGTGTGTGTGTGTGTGTGTGTACGCCCAAGCGCGCGTGTGCGTGCGTGTGCGTGAGTGTGTGTGTGCTTGTGTGTACGAGCGTGTGTGTGAATGTGAGCATGTGCGTGTGTGTGCGTGCGCGCTTGCGTGTGTATGAGGGGTCCGTGTTTACTTGCATCTGCGTGCTTGTCCACCCTCCCACCCCTCCCCCGCCTCCTCTTGAACCGTTAATCCCGCCACAACAGCTGTCTCGTCTAATTAAAAATCTAAGTTGTCCACATTTAGCTTCTCTCGATATCGCTGGGGGGGGGGGGGCAGGTTGGGGGGCCAGGATAGGGGGAGGAGAGGGGGGAGGGGGAAGGGAGGTGGAGAGGGGGAGGGGAGGGGAGGAAGGTGGGGGGGGAGGAGATAGTATCCTGTAACGAGTTTTGAGCATCTGACACTCGAATATGAATGAATTTATTAACCTACTCAATCAACCTAGGGGTGCATACAGACACAGGAATATGCATACATATATGTAAACGCACATACAGTATGCACACACACCCACACGCACGCACGCACGCACACACACGCGCACACAAACACACACACACACGCACACACACACACACACACACACAAACACACACACACACACGCACACGCAATCATCCTGGAAGAAACCCCACCCCCCTTTTCCCTCCCTTCAGCTGACCTCAAACCAACCAAATCCTCTCCCATAATAACAGGGGAGACTTTGCAACGCTGCAAGTCCCTGCAATGAATGACTTTCGCAGTTCTCGCCTTGTTAGCTCGTCGCTTTGGTTCTCCCGTGGCACTGACATCCCGTCTCAGGGCATCATCTGAGGCACCGCCAATGCCACAACAACAACGACTGCATCGCTCAAACACAATGCCAAATTGGCACCCTTTCAGGAGAAAAATATGTCAAGGCCGGAGATATGACAATACAATGAACATGACACTCTGAGAATAAGGAACAAAGATAAGAAACATAGATCAAAGATAAAAAAAAAAAAAAATATAACAATGTAACAAACGTGACAGCCTCAGGGTTGAAAAAAGTAACAGGCGTCCCACTCCGCCATGACACTCTCAGGATAACAAACAAGGCTAAGGCACCGTGACCGCATTCCAACAGGCGCGTGGCACTTTTACAGGCGGTGCATGCAGGCTGGACGTTCACCGCCACAGGCACCCTCTTGCTGCTGGAAAACCTGGGTTGGCAAATAATGTCGTTAAGACCTCGTTATCGTTTCTTCCCCCTTTCACTCGTTGCAAAAATCGGTCTTCCATCCATTCGTTTCTTCCTCCCTTTAACAAACAAATCAAACACATTACTCCTAAAAATAAAAAAAATAAAATCCTTCGCGTGATTACTTTCCTGACGTAGGTAATTCCCCATCTCAAGTGCGCAAATCACAGCCAACGAGACCTGCATATGCACCCAAAAGATGTACACACTAATGCCCTGCAACCTCCCCATACCAACTCCCTTATACGCACTCCGAGATCAGTGCTAAAGACCTATCAGCTGCACCCCAAGAGGCCCTCCGTCAGGCTCACGCAGTCACGGTCGTAGGACAGCTGTGGACATATCCTTGCAAAGACGCACTATAAAAATGCCATTATATGGGAATATACTCCAACCATCCCTCGTATTTTTACCTGTAAATTATTATATTGAACGGCAACAGGTACAAATGTTAAAATGTATACTACTCTGGTGAGGATTGACAGCACGCCACGTCACTTCCACTAACACCTCATTCTACATGTACACGTATCTCGCTACATATATACACACACACAAGCGTGCACACGCACACGCACACACACACGCACACACACACACACACACACACACACACACACACAGCACACACACACACACACACACACAAACAAAACAACAACACACCATGCACCGAAGACTGGGGATCAGAGATAAGGCACTCCCCATATAATTAACCCAAAATACCCATCAATCAATAAAAAAATGACGACGAAAAAAACGAAAAGCCTGCCTGCCTGCTTCTGGGAGGACGTGAGCCGGCATCCCGCATCCCGAGGCGATAACGAACGGGGAAAAGAACGAGAGACAGTTTTCGATACGTCGGGTTGGCTCGCACTCACGCAGGCGACGGATATTGTAAAACGATTGGTATCATTTAAGCGTGTGAATAAAGATGATGATGGGGGAGAGGATGATGATGAAGAAGAAGAAAAAAAAGGAGGAGGAGGAGAAGAAAAGAAGAAGAAGAGGCATAGAGGCAGAAGACGATGAAAAAGAAGAATAGATGAATGAGAAGAAGAAAAAGAAGAATGAGAAAAAGAAGAAGGAGGAGGAGGAGGAGAAGAAAAGAAGAAAAAAGAAGACAAAAATCAAGAAGGAGCAGAAGGAAAGGAGAGGAAGGACCAGGAAAATAATAACAATAATAGTAATAATAATAATAATAAAATAAAATGATGATTGAGAAGATGGGAGTAAAAAAAGTTGGATAAATACATAAAAAATACACATGCTTAGACTTAGATATTCATAAACGCTATAACATAACCAAAAATATTCAAACCCTAATAAACAAACATAAAAAATAACGTACATCAATATACATACATACCAAACCAGCACACACACACACACACTACACAAAATATAACGTAATAGCACAAACACACACACACAAAAGAAAAGCAACAAAAAAATAAAAATAAAAAATCACTTCCTGGATCGAACTCATTTTCTGGTTGAATTCTCGCGAGTCGCGCATACAACAAAACAGAAGTAAAAAAATAAATAAATACATAAATAAATAACACACAAACAAAACAAAAACAACAACAAAAACTCCCACCAAAACACTTCCTACATCGAACTCACTGGACATTTTTTTTCTTTTTTTTTTTTTTGTTTGTTAAATTCTCACGAGTCACTCCCGGCTGACTGACAAGGAAGACCCTGACGGAGTAATGCGCCGAGACAGGGGGCCTTTCATCGTGGGAAGGAGGTGGAGGTGGAAGAGGTGGAAGAGGTGGAGAGAAGAGGTGGAATGAGAAAAAGGGAGGCAGATGACGTGGAAGAGGTGGAGGTAGAAGAGGAAAAAGGTGGAGATGGAGATGGAAGAGTGGACGAGGCGGAAGACGCAGAAGAGGTGAAGGTGGAGGAGGGGAAGGTGAGAAGAGGGAAGAGGCGGAAGAGAGAGAAGAGAGAGAGAGAGAGAGAGAGAGAGAGAGAGAGAGAGAGAGAGAGAGAGAGAGAGAGAGAGAGAGAGAGAGAGAGAGAGAGAGAGAGAGAGAGAGAGAGAGAGAGAGAAGAGAAAAAGAGAGAGAGAGAGAGAAAGAGAGAGAAAGAAAGAGAAAGAAAAAGAGAAGAGAAAGAAAGAAAGAAAGAGAAAGAAAAAAAGAGAAGAAGAAAGAAAGAAAAGAAGCAAAAGAAATAGAAAAAAAATCTAAGAAAAAATACCCACAGCAAAAACAATATAATAGAAAACCGACCAAGGAATAAAACGTATCTTTGTCTGTCTGTCACCTTCACGGCATTAATCATAACCGACAGAACACTGAGCGAGGAGGAAAAAAATTGTAAAGAGGAGAGATAAGGATGAGGACTGAATAGGAGAGGTGGATAAAGGAAGAGTCAGACACAGTAAAACGAATAACAATAGATGAATGAATGAAAAAACGCCAAGCAAAAAAAAAAAAAAAAAAAAAGCGAGTAAAGTAAAAGGCAGAAGGAAAAAAATACAAACTAAATAAGAACAAAAGACGACAAAAAAATCAAATACCAAAGAGAAATAAATAAATAAAGAAAAACAGGAAGAGGAAATTCAAAACACATGCATAACCCCCCTCAACCTTCTCTCCCTAAGAGGATGACTCAGCACTTGGGATGTCTGGACGCCGACACCCACTTCAGAGAGACAGACAGACAGACACAGACAAGGACACACAAACGGACAGACAGACATAGACAATGACACATAGACCGACCGACAGACAGACACAGGCAAAGGCACACAGACAAGGACACACAAACGGACAGACAGACACAGACAAAGACACATAGACAGACACACACACAGAAAGAGGCGCACTTAACTAATGGACGCGGTAGACACACGCACCTAAATGGCAATATTACCAGTAATAACACCTGTGACAGTAATCAATACTGAAAACGGATAATGATGACAGTAATGGTAACATGCACAAAAATAATGAACAATAATAACAGCAACTGTTTCGTAATAATAGAAGTAGCAGTCGCAGCAGCAGCAGTAGTGGTAGTGTAGTAGTAGTAGTAGTAGTAGTAGTATAAGCAGTAGTAGTAGTATACAGTAGTAGTAGTATAGCAGTAGTAGCAGTAATAGCAGTAGCAGTAGTAGCAGTAGTAGAAGTAATAACAAAGGTAATAGTTACAATAATAACGAATAACAAAAAGATCAACAGCACTAAATCTTCAATGAATCATCACTTCTTCAGTTGGGAGGACTGAGGGGAAGGGAAAACTTCAGCATCAGACCAACTTCATTGTTACAAACTGCTACAAACAACCAAATAAACCGTACAGAATAAACACGCAAATAAATCGACAGCCAAAATAAACAAAAGTATGATGTCAAAGCAACTTAATCTAATTTATATTCAACCTTATTCAATCCTTCGATAAAGAGGCTCGGCCCCTTTCCCATCCAATTCGTATTCATGACCCGAACCGGCTGCCGGCGCACGTTGAGGAACATGGCATATATATTAGGGATGTTGCATAATTACGAACAAGAAATAAGCGATAGCATTAATAGCACCGGTACGCTGATGATGATGACGGCGGCTATGCTAACCGATCTTAATAATGATGACGGTAACGCTAACAACAAAACGTTAAAACAATATCATTAATAACAGGTAATGTACGTATATATGTATAATCTGTGTGTGCTTGTGCGTTCGTATGCGCGCGCATAAGCATGCGTGAATGAGTGCGCGTGCGTCTGCGTGTATGCGTGCGTGCTTGCCAGACACTCATGCACAAACGCACACCCTAAAAACCCGTCGAGCCGTCAGCGCACCTGTCAACGGGGCGACATCGCTGTCATGCCTCGGCCGCATATCTCACGAGACAGCTGATGGCCGGCACACCCACCCCGAGCACGTCGACATGGCTACCGCAACTGTATTTGTATGATAAAAAATCTCTCCCGTCAAGGTAATCTACTATGCTACGTTGAGGGCCGAGGGAGAGGGGAGAGGGGGAGAGGGGAGGGGGGAGAGGTGGGAGAAGTGGGATGGGGAGAGGGGGCGAGGGAGGAAAGGGGTGCTATGGGTGGGAAGCGGGTAAGTCAGTTATGTACGTTTTTTTTTTTCCCTCTTTCTTTCCTTCTATCCTAACTTCTTTAGTTAGCTAACTACTTCTTTTGAACATATATCTCCTTTCCCTATATCCTTTACTTCTGCCCTTAGATAACCGAAAAGCGCTGGAGAAGAGGACTTTTATGTAACATTCTTTGGAAACAAAAAAATAAAACATATAGATTATATGAAGATGAACTTTAATGTCTTGAATATCACTAATTACTTGTCAACACTATAATCAACACAATGTACACATTATAAAGTAAATTCTCCTACATTAATTTCAGTTAAACATGAAAAACTACAATATATATTAGTTACCCACCGACCCTACTACATCCGTTTTCTCTGGAAGGATTCTACTCTTCAACAAGAATGGAGTACTTGATGTGTTGAAGGGGA
>NW_020872641.1:98642-103642 GCF_003789085.1 Penaeus vannamei
GGGGGGGAGGGATAGGGGGTAAGATAGGAGAATTAGGAAGAGAGAGAGAGAGAGAGAGAGAGAGAGAGAGAGAGAGAGAGAGAGAGAGAGAGAGATGAGAGAGAGGAGAGAGAGGAGAGAGAGAGAGAAGAAAGAGACAGACAGAGAGAGAGAGAGAGAGAGAGAGAGAGAGAGAGATACAGACAGCGACAGACAACACAGCCCCGGCCCTCCTCGCAACACACCTTTGTTTTTTCCGAAGGCTCCGCGCTGCCAGATCAAAGATCTCCGACCCGACACGTCGACTTTCTCCCAATATTCGCCTAATGGCATTATGAACACCACAATGATTACGAAACGGAAGTGCAAGATAATCGCCCTCTGTTTACTCTTCTCATTTTCATTTCTATCACTTTTTTTTCCTTTTCATTTCGTTTCTGTTCCATCATATTTTTTTCCTGTTAATTTCATTTCCATTCCATATTTCTCTTTTCTTTTCCTTTTCATTTCTATCACATCATTTTTTTCTTTCTATTTCATATTTATCACATCTTTTTCCTTTTCATTTCATATCGATCATACACGATTTTCCTTTTCATTTCACTTATATCACTATTACACCATCTATGGACACACAATGTCGTCCAAATCATGTTTATTACAATCAACTTTTTGTCCCAATTATGATTTAGCAACAAACGAATAACAAAACAAGATATCAAGATCATAATAGCAATGATAACAATTTTAAAGCACAAACAATAAAAAATATAACCAAAGATAATAATAAAAATAACACGCCACACTAACAATCATAACAATAATAATGATAATGATAATCATAATAATAACAATAACAATAATAATAATAACAACAATAATAATACTTATAATAACAATAACAATAATAATTAATAATAATACTTATAATAAACAATAATAATTAATAATAACAACAATAATAATAATAATAATAACAATAACAAAACAACAATAATAATAATAATAACAATAATAATAATAATAATAATAACGATAACAATGATGATGACAATAACAACAAAACTAACAATAACTTCTATAAAGGCAAAAAGCCACGTCTCTGGGCGGACTCCACGCGTGAAGCAGCCAAGTTGCATCCGTCAAGAAGCACAAAAGAATCCTCCCTCCTGCAGTAGGCTCTGCAGCGTGACGAAGGGCGATACGGGAGGATGGGGGGGAGGAAGAGGTGGAGAAAGTGGGAGAGGCGAGAGGAAGAGGAGAGAGAGAGGGAGAGAGGAAGGGAGGGTGTGAGAGGGAGAGAAGGTGAGAGGAAGAGGAGGAAGAGGAGGAAGAGGAGGAAGAGAGGAGAGAGAGGGAGTGGGAGGGAGAGAGGTAGGGAGGGTATGAGAGGGCGAGAAGGTGAGAGGAAGAGAGAAGGTGAGAGGGAGAGACGAAGAGACATGGAGAGCGAAAGATTGTTAGCGTGTTAGAAGGAGGCAGGGAGAAAGTAAGAGAGGGATGGAAAGAGGGATACGGGACTGGAGAAAAAAAAGGGAAAGGATAGAAGAGAGGGAGATAAGGAGGGAGGAAGTAAGAGACGGAGGAAAGGAGGGATAGGAAGACTGGAGAAAAAAGGGAAAGGGATAGAAAGAGAGGGAGGGAAGGAGGGAGAAAGTGAGACAGGGAGACGACTAAGAGAGCGATGGCCTGCGGGGGGAGAGGCCAAGGACGAGCGAGATGACGACCGGCCAGCGCGATGTCATGCCTCGGCTTCTCCTCCCCCTTCCCTGCGTGGATCGTTACGGGGGAGGAGGGGGAGGGGGGGCGGCCTGTTATGGCAGAGGGGCGCGCGCACGCACGAGCGCACACACACAGATAGAGATAGATAGCAGATAGACAGATAGAGAGATAGAGAGATAGATAGAGAGAGAGAGAGAGAGAGAGAGAGAGAGAGAGACGAGAGAGAGAGAGAGAGAGAGAGAGAGAGAGAGAGAGAGAGAGAGAGAGAGAGAGAGAGAGAGAGAGAGAGAGAGAGAGAGCCGAAAGAGATCCAAAGATCCACACAGAGAGGGGGAGAGAGAAACATTCTCCTTTCCTCTGACCTCGCCATCCACCTCCCCCCCCGCTGCCAATCCACACCTAAACCTCCGCCACAACACCGCCAACGTCACGCCTTTTTTGTATCGCAAAATTCGCAACGAAACGCCATTAAATCACAGGAGCCATTAAACCGACACAGTAAAACCCGACCCCCCCCCTCATGGCACCATAACTCCGCACAACCATACAGCAAATTCTATACTGCCTTCTCTCTCCCATAAACATCAGGAATGAAAAATAAAAAAATAAAAATGAATGAACAAAAATTCCTCCAAACGCGCAAACAAAACTAAACACTGGTAAAACAAGCAAATAATATAATATAATAATAATAATAATAATAATAATAATAATAAATAATAATAATAATAATAATAATAATATAATAATAATAATGCAAAAGTTAAACCGCCAAGAAATAAACAAACAAAGCAACCAAAATAAAATTATCAAAGAAATAAAACTGTCAAGAAAAATAAACCATGTAAAATAATAAGCAATTCAATAAAAACTAAACAATGAAAACAAAACGTAAACAAACGCAAAAACGCAACACCATCAATAAAAAAACAGCGCAAAAACTGCGCACAACGCCCATGAAAAACGACGTAAACAAATCTAAACCATCAAATACAAGACAAACAAACAAACAGAACGCATTAAATGACGTAAACAAAACGTAACCCTCAATACAGAAAAACAAAAACAAACAACGTAAACAAACCAAACCCAGCAAACGACGCAAACAAAACGAAACCAACAATTACCAAACATACAAACATAAACAAACAAAACTAAATCACGCCAAACACAGGCCCCTCCCGCCTCCCCTCCCCTCCCCCTCCCGCATTACCAGTACACCACAACACGAATGGATTTAAGTCAATGACATCACGAGCCCGGCATCATCTCCCAGCTCCTTGAGGGCGATGCGGTCAGCGGGATAGCGATGAGATTACTCCTAAGGGGGAGGGGGAGGGGGAGGGAGGAGGGGGGTGAGAGTGAGGGTGAGGGTGAGAGGAGGGTGAGGAAGGGGGCGGAAGGGAGAGAGGGAAGGAGAATGAGAGTGAGAGTGGAAAGCAGGGGAGAGGTAAGACTGAATAACAGAGAGAGAATGAAAGAAAGAGGGTGGGATGGAGAGACAGATCTAACCAGATTATACAGTCAGGCTTTTTAAAAAGCTTGACATGAAAAACGCTAGTAAAAAGTAAACCCTCACTAACCAACTAAAGAAAAAAACGATAAAGAAGACGTAACGACATAAAAAAAAATAAAGCAATAAATAATTAAACTCCTTGTTTCAGTTTATAACCTGAGTGTTCTAGGCAAGTAACGAAGCACAGACAAAGGGCATTCTACAGATAACGAAAATAAAACGGAAAAAAATATATAAAATAAAGCCGGTGGAAAGGAAGAAGGGAGGAGACGAGAGAGATAAAAAAATGTGAGGAAAAAACACAAAAAACAAAACAAAACGGTAAAACAAGGTGTAGAACAAGATGAAAAAGAAGGGCAAGACGATGAAGCAGAAAAAAAAAAGAAAAAAAAAAGAAGACAAGGAAAATGAAGAAGAAAACGAGCGTCTGTAAAGACTTTGAAGTTTAAGACCGATAAAGAGTAGTAGTGAAACAAGTTTAACGATTGTGGACATAGACGGCGCACGTTCGGTTCAGTACGAAAGGAGCGCCGTGTTTCGACCAGAAAAAATAAGGGACAAGTTTAATCATACCCGAGTTGGAAAGAGAAAAATATGATGGAGAGAGGGAGATAGGGAGATGGGGAGAGGGAGGGAGCGAGAGAGATGGAGAAAAAGAGAGAGATGGAGCGAAATGAAGAGAGGTGGACAGAGAGAGAGAGAGAAGAGAGAGAGAGAGAGAGAGAGAAGAGAGAGAGAGAGAGAGAGAGAGAGAGAGAGAGAGAGAGAGAGAGAGAGAGAGAGAGAGAGAGAAAGAGAAAGAGAAAGAAAAAGAGAAAGAGAGAAAGAGAAGAGAAAGGAGAAAGGACAGAGACAGAGAAAGAGACAGACAGACAGACAGACAGACAAAGACAGACAGAGAGAGAGAGAGGCACAAAAACAAGAACAATACACACCTCAACTAAACCCACGTAGAAAAGCACTGAACAGCCCTCCTCCCCCAACGGACGCCGCCAGTGTTTACGCGACCGGGGAGAAAGGAGGAGAGACGGACGGCTGTCGTTAGCGGGAACAGGGAGAGACGTCAACACAGAAGACCCCGTCGCGCCGATACATCTGTTAGACGTATCGGCGGGTGCTTGTGGGTACACAGACTCGGGGGAGACGTACACACGCATAAAGAGACTGTAAACGGGCAGATACGGACAGATACTGACATAAATACATACACATACACACACACACACACCGACACTAAAAACAGCAAACCAGATCACATGACACAAACATACATATAAATATACACAAACACCATCTCCCCCCCCCTCCCTCCCTCCTCTCCTCTCTCTCTCTCTCTCTCCTCTCTCTCTCTCTCTCCTCTCTCTCTCTCTCTCCTCTCTCTCTCTCTCTCTCTCTCTCTCCTCTCTCTCTCTCTCTCTCTCTCTCTCTCTCTCTCTCTCTCTCTTCTCTCCTCTCTCTCTCGTCTCTCTCTCTCTCTCTCTGCTCGTCTCTCTCACTACCACACACCACACACACACACACACACATTCGCTCTTCCCTCCCTCATTCACTCTCAAACCATACACACACATTCATTCAACTCATCCACTCCCTACCAAACACACACACCAAGTCCCAAAGAGTTTCGAAACTCGTCTCCTCCGCGCCTTTTTCCCGGACCGTGTGTTCCTTTCACACGGGCGGGGGAAGACGGGCACGGGTTGGGGCAACGCCGGCAGTCTACCTCCGAACCAGACGGAGTGGCGACGTCCGTGGGCATGGAAGGGGTGGGAGACGGAGGAAG
>NW_020872641.1:108642-112136 GCF_003789085.1 Penaeus vannamei
GCGAAGATTAGGGTAGATTAGGAGCCTTTTACCTAATAACGATGATTGGCAAACGCTGGGTAAACGATGACGTAGTTGGATGACGTCACTCCGTTATCATTTCGTGTGCGCCAATGTTGCACACACGGTAGAGGGGATTGGGGGATTGGAAGGATGGACGGATTCGTTTGACTTAGGATTGGAGGAGAAGGGGGGGAGGGTGGAAGAAAGAGGAAAAGAGAATGGGAGGAGGGAGGGATAGAGGGAGGGAGAGGAGGGAGAGAGGGAGAAAGGGAGGGAGAGGGTGGGAGAAGAGAGAGGAGAGAGAAGGAGAGAGAGAGAGAGAGAGAGAGAGAGAGAGAGAGAGAGAGAGAGAGAGAGAGAGAGAGAGAGAGAGAGAGAGAGAGAGAGAGAGAGAGAGAGAGACACACACACACACACACACACACACACACACACACACACACACACACACACACACACACACACACACACACACACACACACACACACACACACACACACACACACACACACACACACACACGAGGAGGAGGCGAGTGTGTTCCTATCAAGTGAAAGCTCCCTCGCTCCTCATCTCGGGCCGCCAACGCCACCTCCTCTACGACCTTTTCTCCACCACCCTCTTGTTTTTTTTTCCTCTTCCTCCTCCGCCTTCTCCACCTCTCGATACCCTGTTACCTCCCCCTCCCTCGCATCCTCTTACCCCCCCCCTCCCTTCCTCCATATCCCTCTCTACCACCTCTTACTCAACCTTCTTACTCCACTGAACACCCCTCCATCCTCCCCACCTCCTTCTCCCCCTTTGCCCTTCTCCCTTCCGCATCTCCAACTCTCCCTCTCCTCTCCTTTTATCCCTCCTCCACCTTCTTACTAACACCTCCACCCACTCCACCACCAACCACCCTCCACCTCCACCTCCACCTCCCACCTCCACCTCCACCTCCACCACCAACCACCTCCACCTCCACTCACCACCTCCACCTCCACCTCCACCTCCACCTCCACCTCCACCTCCACCTCCACCACCACCACCTCCACCTCCACCTCCACCTCCACTCTTACTACGTCTTCCGACTCTGAACAACATCGGGT
This sequence comes from Penaeus vannamei, assembly GCF_003789085.1. NCBI lineage: Eukaryota > Metazoa > Arthropoda > Malacostraca > Decapoda > Penaeidae > Penaeus > Penaeus vannamei. Next base: position 109,738 of record NW_020872641.1, read on the forward strand.
CACGCCACCCATGTTTGGGCTGCTTGTCACTACACTATAATTACAAGGCGTGTCGTGTGCACACCGTGTACATATACTTCTCCCGAGTCATCTGTTCGTCTACTTTAGAATCTGTACATAATGATATGCACTTAAACGAATCAATCTTATCTACATTCATTATTCTGTCGATTAAAACAAAGAAAAAAGAAAGAAAAAAAAAAAAACAAAGAAAAAAAATTTTTACATTCATTATCCTGTCGATAAAAAAAGAAAAAAAAGAAAGAGAAAGAAAAAAAAAAACACGATACAAATATGAACAACATTTATCACCTGCAAAACACAAGCCCCTTCTATCACTTCAGACGCAATTGCAAGGTCTATTCTGCGCACGGGGTCGAAATGTCCTCTCGCGAAGTGCATCCACAGCCTCCAAGTGCAAGGATGTTTGACCATTAATTAAGCCGCCAAATGTCGAACGCAGGATTGGCCTTAATCGGGTTCACAAGCACTTATTATTTATGCAACGTCTTGATGGCGGATTTCTCTTTCTCTGCCTCTGTCTGTCTATCTCGCTATCCATCTATCTATCCATCTGTCTGTCGGTTTGTCTCCATTCTTCCCCCTCACTCCCAGCTTTCCCCCTTCTCTCTCTCCCTTCCCTCCCCCTCCCCACCCTTCCTCCCACCTAAAAAAAAAATCATAAATATCCCGCTAAACTAGTCCGCAGTCAACCCCAACGAGCGAGAAGGAGAAAAATGGTCACCCGGCCGCCGTGAACATCTGATTTAGTCGGGCGAGAGTCGGCGCGGGGGCACCGGGCTCTTCGGAAGCAGAGGGAACGTTTGGGGGAACTTTAACTTTAATCTCAACACAGATCTGCGCCCGGGGGAGGGGGGGTAGAGGCAGGGAATGAAAGTAGTAAGGAAAAAAGAGCGAGATAAATGGAGAATACATAAACGTGTGTGTGTATACATACATACATACATACATACATACATACATATATATATATATATATATATATATATATATATATATATATATATTGTATAAAATATATAAGTATGTATGCATACATACATACATACATACATACATACATACATACATACATACACTCACACACACATCTATAATGTATAACATATATATATATATATATATATATATATATATATATATATATATATATATATATATATATATATATACTATATATATATATATATATACATATATACATTATACAATTATATATATATGTATATATATATATATATATATTATATATTATATATATATACGAGAGAGAGAGAGAGAGAGAGAGAGGAGAGAGAGAGAAGAGAGAGAGAGAGAGAGAAGAGAAGAGTGAGGAGAGGGAGAAGAGAGGAGAGAGAGGGAGAGGGGGTGGAGAGGGAGGGAGGGAGGGAGGGGAGAGGAAGAGAGAAGAGAGAGGAGAGAGAGAAGAGGAGGAGAGGAGAGAGAGCAGAGAGAGAGAGAGAGAGAGCAGAGAGGAGAGAGAGAGAGAGGAGGAGGAGAGAGAGAGAGAAGAGAGAGAAAACCCCACATCACCCCGTTCTTTCCCACCTCGCCCCCCCCCCTGTCCAACCCCTGGTTGAATGCCAGAGAGAATATCCGGTTCCTCCTGAACGTAAGTGAAGCCTATGTGGCACTCCGCTGACCCCAAGTGCCACATCCTCCGTCCCTTCGGTGCCTGACACTCCAATTGGCCCCCGAGACCCGCCATAAAGCTGCCTGCCCTGGCCCGGTTCCTCTGGCCTGTGTGTGGCTCTCCCAGTGCCAGCAGGGCGAGGCACTCTCACGCGTTTCCTCAGGACTGCCTCTCTGTCTGTACGCCTGTCTGTCGGTCTGTGACTAAGTATTTCCCGCTCTCCCTCCCTCTTTCCCTGTTTTCATCTGTATTTGTTTCTCTCTTCTTCTTCATCCCTACCTTACCTCTCTTGCTCTCTCTCTGCTACTCTCGTACTCTCTCTGCTCTCTCTCTCTCTCTCTCTCTCTCTCTCTCTCTCTCTCTCTCTCTCTCTCTCTCTCTCTCTTCTCTCTCCCCCCTCTCTCGCTCCCCCTCTCTCTCCTCTCTCCTCTCTCTCGCTCCCACCCCTTCTCCCCCCCTCTCTCCCCCCCCCTCTCTCTCCCCCTTCTCCCCCCCTGAACTCTCTCTCCCCTTCTCCCCCCCTCTCTCTCTCCCCCCTTCCCCCCCCTCTCTCTCCCTTCTCTCTCTCTCCCCTTCTCCCCTCTCTCTCCCCCTTCTCCCCCCTCTCTCTCTCCCCCTTCTCCCCCCCCTCTCTCTCTCCCCTTCACACCACTTCATCCCCTCTCTCTCTCCCCCTCTCCCCCCCTCTAAGCTCCCTCTCACCCCCCCTCTCTCTCTCCCCCTCTCCCCCTCCTCTCTCCCCCTT
>NW_020872641.1:112379-119879 GCF_003789085.1 Penaeus vannamei
TCCGACTTCCTCTCCCTCTTACTCCTACTTCCTCTTCCTCTCCCTCTCCTTTCTTTTCCCTCACACGCACAAATACATCAGGTAAATAAGCACAACCACCGCGGATTATCTTCTTCAAATTTGTCTCTCTCTGATACTTCACAGAGTGATGACTAGACAACAAACAAATAAATGAATCAATCTACTAATTCGCCAAACTAGATTCGCGAATGCAAACAAGCACGCAAAACAAAAAGCCACAATCGTGTTGGCCCTTTGCGCCATCTTCTCATCGACCCCGTAACACGCTCTCAACAACAGCTGAAACGTCCCCCCAATCCGAAACGTCCCCCCAATCCGAGGGTCTATCTCGAGGGTCCGTCTCACTGGCTATCCCGATTTCGTCCGCTAGGCCTCGGTGAATATGCATGTCCTCGCAGAAAATTAATAAGAGAAAACACCTCCGCCTAGACTCCGCATAGGCCTACAACAAAAACCGGTGGACCACATCTGCTCCGGCCCTTCAACAGGAGAACGAATAAATCTGAATATTCATAAAGGCTAGTTCCAGCCGCCGCGGACATCACATAACAGAAAGTTAAAAAAACATACAAAAAAACAAATATCCAGGCTAGTGTATAGATACGCAAACAATTAAACGAGATAAAAATAAAAAATAAAAACGTTGTATACACTGCAACCCTGATGTCGTCAACAACTGAACAACAATGGACGGGAGCAAATGAACAACTAATGGAAAGCATTTAATTACGCGGAAATATCTGGTAGAATTCCCTTCCATTTTCCCTGTTGTTTATTTGTCCTTTTTTACCGAGGCGAAAATGCACTTGACAGGCTGGTGATGTCTGTAGGCAGACTGGCGAAGATTTGATTTGATGACTGACAGGTTGACAGGTTAGTGACGATGATTTTCTGAGAATTGACAAGTTAGTGATGATTGACGACAGGTTGGTGATGACTGATGACAGGTTGGTGATGACTGATGACAGGTTGGTGATGATTGATGACAGACTGACAGTCTGAGGATTGATGAGAGGTTGACAGGATGGTGATGATACTCAGCCCGTTGGACAAAGGACAGGTAAAGGATAGTTACCCTAAATGGAACGATATTTGTCAGGTATGTTGCATTCAGCCATTCACCACCTACTTCTAATGTGCATCTTCCCCTAGAAAATACAGAAACAAACAAGGCACAATATTCTTCTGTCTCCTCCTACTTCATTTTTTTCTCCATCTCTATTTCCCTGCACTATTCCTGTTATCTTCTTCCCTCCCCGCTTTCTTCCCCTTCCCCCGTGTTTCCTGCTTTCGCCATTTGCCGTCATCCTACGTAGTTGCAATCTGCCTTTGTATAGAAGTATTTTCTCAAGCGCCCTTTCCCTTCCTCTCCTCTCCCCCTGCATGTCTACCTTTCCATCAATTCAGCATGATCTATCGACCGTCTCTTCCTTCCTCCTCTCCCCCTGTTCCCTCCCCCTCCCCTTCCTTCCTCTTCACTTCCCTTCATCTGTGCTTAGGATCTATTCATCCCCCTCATCATAATGTTCCTAGACATTCAGACAATAAAAGGCATAGAGTGAGAGAGAGAGAATAATGGAGAGGAGAAACGAATCGGAAAGAGAGAGAGCAGAGAGAAGGAGAGAGAGAGGACACAGGGGAACACTGGAAGAGAGACGAGAGAGATGATAAAGAGGACGAGAGAGAGAGAAGAAGAAGACGAGAGAAGAGAGAGAGAGAGAGAGAACGTGAAAAGCTGAGAGAAGGAGAAGAGAGAAGAGAGACAGAAAAGAGCGAGGAGAAAGAGGAAAGGACGAGAGAGACAGAGAGAGAATAGAGAGAGAGAGATAAAGAGAGCAGAGACGATGAGAGAGAGAGAGAGATGAGAGAGGAGGAGAGAGAAGAGAGAGAGAGAGAGAGAGACAGAGAGAGGAGAGAGAGGAGAGAGAGCAGAGAGAAGAGAGAGAAGAGGAGAAGAGAGAGGAGAGAGAGAGAGAAGAGAGGAGAGAGAGAGAGAGAGAGGAGAGAGACAGAGAGAGAAGAGACGGAGAGGAGAGAAGAGAGAAGAGGGAGAGAGAAGAAGGAGAGAGAGGAGAGAGAGGGAAGAGAGGGAGAAGAGAGAGAGAGAAGACAGGGAGAGAGAGAGAGGAGAGAGAGAGAGAGAGAGAGAGAGAGAGAGAGAGAGAGAGAGATGAGAGAAGAGAGAGAGAGAGAGAGAAGAGAGAGAGAGAGAGAGACAGAGAGAGAGAGAGAGAGAGAGAGAGAGAGGAGAGAGAGAGAGAGACAGGGAGAGAGAGAGAGACAGAGAGAGAGAGAGAGAGAGAGGAGAGACGAGAGAGAGAGAGAGAGAGAGAGAGAGAGAGAGAGAGAGAGAGAGAGAGAGAGAGAGAGAGAGAGAGACAGAGAGAGAGAAGAGAGGAAGAGAGAGACAGAGAGAAGATGAAGAGAGAGAGAGAGAAAGAGAAACAGAAAGAGAGAGAGAAAGAATAAGAAATAAGCACAAACACATGCTACCCACGTCGGATTTACAGCGCATGTAAACAGAAAAGATAATGCGAACCAACAGACGAAACAGAGAGGCAGGAACCAACGAAATCTTTCCGGTAAAATGACCAAACTTTTCACAAAAGACCCCTAACAAAGAGACGATACGCACAGCCCAGTCACCGCACAACACACCACGACAAGACACACCTTCCCACACAAAACAACATTTCCCACAACATTATCAACCACGATAAAACAACAACAACAAGCAAGCAATAACTAAATCCACTCTCGAGTGAAGGGATCAATTGCAAGGGAAGGGGGGAGGGAGGGATGGAAAAGGGGAGGGAGGAGGGAGGGAGGGAAAAGGGGAGGGGCATCGAGGCAGCTTCCATGAGGAGAGAAGGGAAGCGGAGAGAAGGGAAGCGGAGAGAAGCGGGGAGAGAAGCGAGGAGAGGAAGAAAGAGGAGGCAAGAGAAGAGAAAGGAAGAAGGGGAGAGGAGATGAGATGAGAGTTTAGAGATGAAATAGGAGGGGAAGGAGAGAGGAGAGGAAGGAGAGGGGAGTGGAGTGGTGGAAGGGAAGCATATAAAGGAAAAAGAGGAGAAGAGAGGGGAGATGTGAGAGAAAAGTGAAGAGAGAAGGAGAGAAGAGAAAGAGAGAAGAGAAGACGAATATGAGTCATCCCCGGGGTACTTGCCCAACAGCATGAATGTCTAAACGCACGCGCGCACGCTGATAAGACGGAAGCCCCACGGATGGTTCACGATAAGCCATGCTACACCCCCCCTCACCACGCCCTCAAAATCCCCCACCCCTCTTATCTCTCTTAACTTCTTTCACCTTCATCTCCCACCCTTTCACACATCCCACTTGCTTGCTATCACACGAACCTTCTCCCCTTCCTCTCCTCCCCCCTCCCTCCCCCCTTCCCTCCTCCTCCTCCTCTCCTCCTCCTCCTCCTCCTCCTCTCCCTCCTCCTCCTCTCCTCCTCCTCCTCCTCCTCCTCCTCCTCTCTCCATCCCTCCCCTCTCTACTCCATCCGAGAACATGGCACGCTCGGCTGCTTTATTTGGAGAGAGATTTTCTGGCACAAGTGACCTCGTAGGAAAATTAGGCAAAGGTAGAGAGAAAAAAATATATAAATAAATAAACGTGTGAGCCTGCGTATATAATACGACACACATATATATATAACATATATACATTCACACACACACACAACACACACAACACACACACCACACACACTCACACACACACACACACACACACACACACACATCAGAAGAGGGAGAGAGAGAGAGAGAGAGAGAGAGAGAGAGAGAGAGGAGAGAGAGAGAGAGAAGAGGAGAAGCAGAGAAAGCGAGAGAGACGAGAGAGAGACGAGAGAGAGAGAAGAGAAAGCAGAAACTGATAAGACCACACATACACACAAACACACAAAAACCAACTCAAACCCAACAACCCAAAAACAAACCACACACCAAGACGACGAGAACACACACACACAAAACAAAAAACCCGACAACTCGCAACCCTCCATTCGCAAAAGCCAATGAATGAAAGCCCGCGCCGCAGCAGCCAGCAGCAGCAGCACCATCGCCATTCTGAGGGATGAAGGTTAACCTGCCACACCTCCGCGCCCGGATGACGACATCGACAACTGGGGAGGGGGGCGAGGGGAAGAGGGGAAAGGGGAGGTGTGGGAGTCTGGGAGTCTGGGAGAGGGGAAGAGGGGAGGGGATTGTCGGAATCAGGGAGAGGGGATGGGGAGGTGTAAGGGTGAGGGGAAGAAGGGGAGCGAGTCGAGGGAGGGGATAGGTAGGGGTAGGAGTCGGGTGACGCAGAGGGGGGAGTAAGGGTGAGGTGGAGAAAGTGGAGGAGTCGGGAGGGGATGGGAGGTGTTGAAGTCAGGGAGAGGGAAGGGGGAGAGAGGGAGGCCAGAAAGGGGAGGAGTCGGGGGAGGATCGGGGAGGTGTTGGAGTAAGGGAGAAGGGAAGGGGGGGATTCGGAAGAGGGGGAAGGGGTTAAAGAGGCGAGGATAGGGAGGGTTAACGGGGGAGAGGGATGGCGGGGATAAAAGAGGGTTAGGAGGACGGGCAGAGGAAAATAAAAGATAGACGGAAGGGAGAGAGGAATGGATAGAGGGAGAGAGAGTGTAGGGGAGTGAGGGGGAGAGGAGAGGAGGGTCGGAGAAGAGGGAGGGGGGGATAGAGAGGGGGAGGCGCAGAAGCGAAAGAGAATGGATAAAAGGGAGGGGGAGGTGAAGAGAATGGACGTGCGGGGGAGGGGGCAGATCCCGCAGAATGGCCTGTCAGAGGTCAACGTCATAGAAAACGTTTCTTATGAATCATTCAGAGCTGGCGAGGGCAGACTGATATTCAGAGAGAACTCGCTTTAGGTTTTTTAATTTTCCCACTGACGAGAATTGTTCTCCTGAGTAGCAAGCCTTTTATATAAAATCGAATAAGAGATGTTGGGTAATGCGCCGCTAACATAAGTCATGCTTAATGTTCTTTCCTTTTACCTAACAATTAACATCACTGCTATGTTCTCCTTTACCTCACCAAATATAAACTAACGATATCTTTACTATCTACATCAACCTACTTATCTCTCCGTCTCTTCCATTTTTTCCTATTTAATACCCTCCCCCCTCCCCAAACAGAAAAAAAAGCAAATAGCCAAGTCCCCCCCACTAAAAGCTACCGGTAACATAACAGAAAACGCGCCCCAAGAGTCAGCTGTGCGTATCAGAGATAAAGCAAAACCACCTCTCTCTCCTTTGGGACAGAAACCGGTGACACGCTGAGATAACGTCATTAGAAACCGGTGAACTGAAGAAATAAAAAAACAAAACGTATCTCATAACGGAACAGCCTAGATACATGAAAACAGAAAAAGAAGAAAGAGAAGAAAAAAACGGAACCTGCCTTCTGGACACCCCGGCGGAGAGAGACTAGAACGTTCCGCGTTGCAAAACCAAAGAACGGCAGTGTTACTTTAATCACTTCTAATTATATACCGACAAGGACTTTTTTTACTTATTTTTTCCCCTTTTTTCCGCTCCGCTCCTTGTATGTCATTCTATCCCCGTCTGTCTGCATGTCTCTATTTTCTTCGTTGCCACTCTGACACGTTCACTCTATACCTTAGTGGTAAAACATCACCACAGACGTGTGCGCGCGCACCGCACAACACACACACCACACACCACACACACACACACACACACACACACACACACACACACACCCACACACAGGCAACACCTGGGTGCCATGGCTGAGCCTCATCCAATATATCGAGAATCGGTACCACTTGGGCAGACCGGCAGAGTTGTCCAGGGGAAGGGCAAGAAGAAACAGGCAAGAAAGTAAACTCAGTAAACTTAGGGTATAGGATGAGAGAGAAGGAGGAGAGAGAGAGAGAGAAGAGAGAGAGAGAGAGAGAGAGAGAGAGAGAGAGAGAGAGAGAGAGAGAGAGAGAGAGAGGAGAAGAGAGAGAGAGAGAGAGGAGAGAAGAGATGGAAAGAGAGAAAGAGAGAGAAAAACAGAGAAGAGAGAGAGAGAGATAGAAGATAGAGACGAGAGAGCAAGAAAAGAGAGAAACGCTGAGGAAGACAAGAGAAAAAAAATTTTAAATGAAACGCGAATGAAGACAACATTCACACTTACCCCAGAAAGAGGAAATTACAAAGAACACTTTACAAGGTAAAAAAAAAAAAAAAAAAAAAAAAAAAAAATGCCCGATGCCCGAAAATACAGAAAGAGCGCCCAGTGGGGAGAAGAGGGATGCAGACCGCAGTAATATAGTATAATAATGACAATGATTATGAATTATATAATTGTTTACTTGTGATGATGATGAATGATGATGAGATAACGTGGATGATTATGATTATGATTGCGGCTGCTGATGGTAACTGCTGCTGATGCTGCTGAGGATGATGATGATGATGATGATGATGATGATATAAATTGATTGATGGAGATGGTACTAATGGTGAATAATTGGTTAATGACAAAAATGATGAATAACTCCAACAGTGAGGTGAATTTTCCAAATAAACATCCGCAATCCCACTTACTTCCTTCAAAACAGAAATTCCTATCTTCAAAATTGGGGAGTCCGTTCCCTATCACATTAACATCTGAATTAAAAACTTCACTCATTTCCTTAAGGAGACAGCTCGAAATCCCAAACGGGCAGAAGTTATAATCTTTCTCGCGAAACAACACACGGGGAGGGGAAGGAGGAGGGGGGAGGAGGGGGGGGGAGAGGAGGGACTGGCGGGTGGATGGATAGATAGAGGGAGGGAAATAGGGGGAGAGGGGGGGATAGGTAGAGGGAGAGAGTAGAGGGGAAGAGAGAGAAGGGTGGATGGGGGGGGGAGTGAAAGACTAAAAAACATACCAAGGGAAAAAGAAAGGAAATAAAGGAGAAAAAAAAGAAAAACACGGCTGAGAAACCCACGTTGGAAAAGCCAGACGACCAGACACGCACCCGCACACAACAACCCACACGCTCCTCCCTCCCTTACAGAGGGAAAAGGGGGAGAAAAGGGGGACGGAAGGGAACGGGAAGGAGGGAGGAAGGGGAAAGGGAGGGAAGCAGGGTGAAGGCAGGGGAGAAGGGGAGGGAGGAAGCAGGGTGAAACGGGAAGAGGGGAGGAAGGGAAAAGGGAGGGAAGCAGGGTGAACGGGAAGGAGGAGGATACAGAAGGAGGGAGCGGAGAACGGGAGAGGGAGGAAGGGGAAGGAGGGAAGCAGGGTGAACGGGAAAGAGGGAAGGAGGGGAGGGAGGAACAGGGTGAACGGGAAGGAAGGGGAAGGAGGGGAAAGCAGGGTGAACGGGAAGGAGGGAGGAAGGGGAAGGGAGGGAAGCAGGGTGAAACGAAGGGGGAGGTTGGAGAGAGACGTGGAGGGAGCATGGATGTAGGAAGGCAGAGTGACGAAGGGAAGGAGGGAGGAGGGAGGGATGGCAGAAGAGGGAGTTTCACAGAGACAG
>NW_020872641.1:124879-137379 GCF_003789085.1 Penaeus vannamei
GTACCTGTCCGATAAATGTATAAAAATCAATATTCTTGTACTAATTTGTGAGAATCAATATTTCTGAGCCATTGTCTCTTTGTATATTCATATTTTTTCTCTCAGAAAAAAAGTTTGAGAAAAATGGAAAAAAAATGTGAACAAACAGGATAGATGTAGAAACGGATGAAGAGAGGAGAGGAGAGAGAGAGGGAGAGAGAGAGAGAGAGAGGAGAGAGAGAGTAAGAGAGGGGAGAGAGGAGAGAGGGAGAGAGAGAGAGAGAGAAGGAGAGAGAGAGAGAGGAGAGAGAGAGAGAGAGAGAGAGGAGAGAAGAGAGCGGAGAGGAGAGAGAGAGAGAGAGAGAGAGAGAGAGAGAGAGAGAGGATGGAAAGGAAAGTAATTATGTCATAGAAAAAAAAAAAAAAAAAAAAAAAAAAAACTAACTCACCCATCTTTTTCAGGCGGTAAGTTGTTCTGGATTCAGGTACATAGTTTGAAAGTTAGTAGTAGAACCTAAAGCACCAAGGCCAAACCCAGCGACAATCATCCCATTGATAAAACCTTTCCGATCTGGATACCACTGCAAGAAGAAAAAATTAATAAAGTTGTACCAACTTCATAAGACTGTCTTATACATTACCAAAATTACCAATATAAATAATATGTAGGAAGTTTTTAAAATAAGGTAATATCTATCACATGGTACAAAATAGAAGGAAATATTTAAAGTATTTTTCTAAATGAAGTATGCATTATATTTCATGTAAAAAGAAATAAAGCACCCATCCAGACTGCATAAACTATTAAAGCTGACTGAACAAACTTTCCCAAATCACATCTTACAAATCTGTGGCCATTAAGAAATAATAATAATCATCTACAAACAGTAAAGAATACATAAAAAAAACAACAGACTTACAAACAAAACAAAACAAAAAAATCCCACACACTCTGTTGCATCTTATCTGGTAGGTAAAACAATAAAACCTGTTACCTTCATGCCACAAGCAAGGGGAGTAACATAAGACAAGGATATTCCGAGCCCAGACAACAGCCCATATGTCATGGTAACAGCAAAGAGCGATACTTCAATGGTATAGTGGAGTCAGCATGATACCAGCGCTGAAATGAAGCCAGTTTATGGGATTTATAAGACAATGCAAAGAACACACTAAACCATACTAAACTGTGGGTTAGGCAGTATCAACATTCGGACAAAAACTTCTATAATAGTTTCTTTGATATAATGTGTAGCTAACAAGCTTATACTGTATAGATACACAGCAAGGCTGCTACAAAAGTATATATTATCTATGTAGCAAAAAGCTTTTAAAATTGGAGAAGAGAGTGATAGAGAGAAAGAAAAAAATTTACAGAAAGGTATGGAGAAGAGAATGACAGAGAGAAAAAAAATTACAGAGAGGTATGCTTCTTCTTTCTCCTAAATCATTATGAATGGAGTGAAAACAGTCTTAAATATTATATAGAAACTTTAGGCTTATTTTACTAAGACCAAAGCAGCCTTAAGAAGACGTGTCAGTGATTTTTTACAGACTGTACTTATATTGTGAGTTTCTCCTCTGGATAATCTTATACTGTATTCTTTTGAATCTTTATGTGGGTAATTGAGGGCCCTCAAAGGATATGGAGAGAAGAGGGTGATAAAGTGAGAGAGATAGAGAGAGAAAAAAAAAAAAAAAAAAACAGAAGGTATGTTTCTTCTTTCTCCTAAATCATCATGAATAGAGTGAAAAAAGTCTGAATACTATTTACAAACTTTAGGCTTATTTTCCTAAGACCAAAGCTACAATACTGCACGCTTAAGAAAATGTGTCAGTGATTTATACAGACTGTACTTATATTGTGAGTTTCTCTTCTGGATAATCTTATACTGTATTCTTTTGAATCTTTATGAGGGTAGTTGAGACGCCCTTAAGGCATATGCTAGCATTTATATTCTTTATGACATCATGCTAAAACATTAATTTTAGCATTCAGGTAACAAAGCATATGTGTGAATGAACCATTGGTGACTAACTCCTTCACAAATTCCAAATTCTCTTATCAAAATGCCCATCATACATGTTTAAAATAAATGGATCACTGCAAATTTGAAGAGGAATAATTTATCAATTTCTATATATGAAGCTAGGAATAGGACTCCAATGTAAGGTTTATTGCTTATACATGTTTTACTCATACAAAAAAATAAAAGAAACTCAATAGATTTTATAAAAGGAATCACGAAGTATTGATATTCTGTAAATGCTGTGCTTACATGTGCCACATAATAACTGATTATCTTGATTAAGACGTATAAATAATGAGATTATTATTTTTGGCTTTGTGCAAGATATTCTTATAAAAGTAGTAGTTTTATTGTTAAATTACATAATCAGAGAACAAAATCATTGATCAAATATCGATGCCAGAACATGAATGAGGAAAAATCTTAGTGATTGCCTTTAAAAAATGTGCATTCACATGCCTTTTAAGAAAAGCAGTTTCCTAAATAAAAAAGTTAGTAATAAAATTCCTAAGCATAAACACGCATGTAAATCTATTCAAAGATTTACTTGATGCAAAAAAATATATGATGATAATTGACAGAGCCCATTTTTACAATAAAAGTACAGACCATTGTAAAAAATTATGAGCTAGCACTGTCTTACAAGTTATAACAATTTCTTCTAGTCATTCAAAATCGTCATGCACACAAAGTTCTCATGAAAAATCAATGCACTGTCTGTTTACATGCAATTTCAATCATTATCAATTTTTTTATCCTTGCATTGCATAATCAAAGGCCACATTACCTCTCTCCACTTTAACAATAATTTGAAACTCACACTGACATTAAATGCTTGCTCTGTATTGTCAATAACATGATAGAGAAAACTTAACATTGGTTATTTTTATTTTAAGAACATTAAATTTCCCCTTTAACTCCAAAGGAGTCTCGGTCAGAGAGAGAGAGAAAAAAAAAGTTTCATTACTTGATGTATGTTACTGAAAATTACAAATAATTAAATATTTAATCACACTATAATAAAGCTCACAAACATATCAACTAACATGGGTAACAGAGAAATATATACACAGAAAACAGACAAACAAACAAAAAATATTACCTGAGTAAGGTACAGCCCACAAAACAAGTGATTTTAGGCCCAACTTTCTTCTCCAACAGGCCTCCAAATACCATAAAACAGCCCTGAGCTGCTGTAGTTATAGAATTCACCCATATAAAGTTTCCATAATCGATACTGGAATCAACTCTGACGTGCATATAGGAAGCCATATATGTCATCATATTGCCTGGTAATGTAAAATACCATAGAGTTAGAAGCAAATAATAAAAGCAGTTCAACATTTTAAGGTAGAAATGATGAATGTTAAGAAGACATTCATGTGTCCATCACTGGCTTTGCTGCCCTAGCAAAAAAAAAAAAAAAAAAAAAAAAAAAAAAAAAAAAAAAAAAAAAAAAAAAAAAACTAATAATAATACAGTATATTCTGACAAGATAGGGGTTATAAAATACTCTGATGATTGATTTTTGAGCAAAGCACCTGTGCAAGCTTGTGACTTTGGATCAAAAAGGCAAATATAATCACAAAAAGAAAGTTCTAACCTTAAAGTACCTATTTGTATATTCTAAAAATCTATCAAAGGCAAACTAGATCTCTTTTCAAAGTAACTGCTTAAACAGCAATTATGTGTCCGAGATGTATCTCACTTAGAAAAATTGTCCTTAATTATTAACATATTCTGAAATAGATGTATATATTCTAATTCAATTTATAATATCTGTTATAGAGCACTTTTTGTATTTCATATTTACCTTAACATGCTAACCAGGAATTCTATAAACCTAGTAATCATGTCATGGAAGCACTAAGCTAGAGCAAATTAAAGATGATATTTTTATAGAGGACACATAATTGTAATTGTAGGTACAGGAAATAATCTGCAGATATGAATGGTAATGCCACAAATAAAAGATCATGGAAAGCACTGTTCACAGCTGAGGTCCACTCGGTCCTCCCTAGTTTTAGCTCTATCTTGCCGTACAGACAAAGGTGAAAAGTGTTTTCCGGTGGGTGTTGATGGGAAAAGCTGCCCCTCAATCCTCCCCTTGGGTAATGAAATGAACACGCAGTCACAGCAACTTAGATTGTTTAAATAAATTTTGTGGAGTTGGGACTTAGTCTCTGGAAAGTGGATCCCTACAATGAAGAAGTTACAATTTCTAAAACTGATGTGATTTTTTTCTTACCAAAACTGTAGAGATTGCCGAGGGTGAGATGAATTAGGATCCCTCCAATCACAGCTGCTATACCTTTAGAGCACATTTTTGATAATAGACAGTCTGCCATCTTGAACTGGCAAAAGTGCACTACACTCTAGTCCTAAAAAATCTGCAAAGAAATGAAAAATTTTCAGAAAAGTATTATCATAAAATAACAATGGTATTCCCATATAACATAAATATACCAGAGAAAATATAATTAATCAAATATGCTTCCTTTCATCATATATATACTACCTACCTACTTCATAACATATTAGTACCAATAAAATAATCACATAAGGAACACGTATAAAACTTTCCATATGCATCCAATCCACTTCCACCTTTTCCTCAGTTTCCAACATTTTCATTTCACTAAAATGCATAATAAACTTACCCAAAGAAGTGTTCCTCCCCCGATCTTTAGGTCTCAGTGCAATTTTGATCCATAATGAGAGAGCAATAATTTCCCAGATGTTTTCCTCTACTACGAGACATGTGACATTTCGGATGTAAACAGAAGTAGGTTTGTTTACGTACTCGAAGGCCACTCAGCGAGCGTATTCACGATAGCTCCATGACGAATAGGCTGCCAAAAGGATTTAACAGATGCTTATTTTCTGTTTATATACTAGTAAAGCGTTGAACTGCGATTGCTTTGCTGAAGTTAACTGATGACTATATGAATACGACGTAAAAAACCTTCGGCAGGTTATCTGTGACACCCTTTATAAGTGGGTGTCACAGATAATAGTCACAGATAACATATTAGCTGAATGTGATAATTCCCAGTCAATGGATAATTATCTTTTTCGCTGGCAAATTTCCCGTTGGCTTTTTTGTTAAAATCATACGAAGTGGTTGTAGAAATGGAATAAATCCGTGCCGCTTAGCCCGAAAATCATATTGTGGAAACAGATCCGTTTCTCTATCTGCAGAATCGAGATCGAGGATGTCGAACGCAGCCGATTACTGCCGAAGATGACCTGAGTTGGTTAGGTTGGATTGGGTTGGTTAGGTTGGTTAAGTTGGTTAGGTTGGATTAGGTTGGTTACGTTGGATTGGGCTGGTTAGGTTGGATTGGGTTGGTTAGGTTGGATTGGGTTGGTTAGGTTGGATTGGGTTGGTTAGGTTGGATTGGGTTGGTTAGGTTGGATTGGGCTGGTTAGGTTGGATTGGGTTGGTTAGGTTGGTTTGGGTTGGTTAAGTTGGTTAGGTTGGATTGGGTTGGTTAGGTTGGATTGGGTTGGTTAGGTTGGATTGGGTTGGTTAGGTTGGATTGGGTTGGTTAGGTTGGATTGGGTTGGTTAGGTTGGATTGGGTTGGTTAGGTTGGTTTGGGTTGGTTAGGTTGGTTTGGGTTGGTTAGGTTGGACTGGGTTGGTTAGGTTGGATGGGTTGGTTAGGTTGGTTTGGGTTGGTTAGTTGGTTAGTTGGATTGGTGGTTAGGTTGGTTTGGGTTGGTTAGGTTGGATTGGGTTGGTTAGGTTGGATTGGGTTGGTTAGGTTGGATTGGGTTGGTTAGGTTGGATGGTTGGTTAGGTTGGTTTGGGTTGGTTAGGTTGGTTTGGGTTGGTTAGGTTGGATTGGGTTGGATAAGTTGGTTAGGTTGGATTGGGTTGGTTAGGTTGGATTAGGTTAGTTAGGTTGGATTGGGTTGGTTAGGTTGGATTGGGTTAGTTAGGCTGGATTGGGTTGGTTATGTTGGATTGGGTTGGTTATGTTGGATTGGGTTGGTTAGGTTGGTTTGGGTTGGTTAGGTTGGATTAGGTTGGTTAGGTTGGTTTGGGTTGGTTAGGTTGGATTGGGTTGGTTAGGTTGGATTGGGTGGTTAGGTTGGATTGGGGTGGTTAGGTTGGATTGGGTGGTTAGGTTGGATTGGGTGGTTAGGTTGGATTGGGTGGTTAGGTTGGATTGGGTGGTTAGGTTGGATTGGGCTGGTTAGGTTGGATTGGCTGGTTAGGTTGGATTGGGCTGGGTAGGTTGGATTGGGTTGGTTAGGTTGGATTGGGTTGGTTAGGTTGGATTGGGTTGGTTAGGTTGGATGGTGTTGGTTAGGTTGGTTTGGGTTGGTTAGGTTGGATTGGGCTGGTTAGGTTGGATTGGGCTGGTTAGGTTGGATTGGGTTGGTTAGGTTGGATTGGGTTGGTTAGGTTGGATTGGGTTGGTTAGGTTGGACTGGGTTGGTTAGGTTGGACTGGGTTGGTTAGGTTGGTTTGGGTTGGTTAAGTTGGTTAGGTTGGATTGGGTTGGTTAGGTTGGATTGGGTTGGTTAGGTTGAATTGGGATGGTTAGGTTGGATTGGTTGTTAGGTTGGGTTGGTTAGGTTGGATTGGGTTGGTTAGGTTGGATAGGTTAGATTGGGATGGTTAGATTGGATTGGGTTGGTTAGGTTGGATTGGGCTGGTTAGGTTGGATAGGTTAGATTGGGATGGTTAGATTGGATTGGGTTGGTTAGATTGGATTGGGTTGGTTAGGTTGGATTGGGTTGGTTAGGTTGGATTGGGTTGGTTAGGTTGGATTGGGTTGGTTAGGTTGGATTGGGTTGGTTAGGTTGGATTGGGTTGGTTAGGTTGGATTGGGTTAGTTAGGTTGGATTGGGATGGTTAGGTTGGATTGGGTTGATTAGGTTGGATTGGGTTGGTTAGGTTGGTTTGGGTTGGTTAGGTTGGATTGGGTTGTTAGGTTGGATTGGGTTGGTTAGGTTGGTTTGGGTTGGTTAGGTTGGATTGGGTTGGTTAGGTTGGATTGGGATGGTTAGGTTGATTAGGTTGGATTGGGTTGGTTAGGTTGGATTGGGATGGTTAGGTTGGATTGGGTTGGTTAGGTTGGATTGGGATGGTTAGGTTGGATTGGGTTGGTTAGGTTGGATTGGATGGTTAGGTTGGATTGGGTTGGTTAGGTTGGATTGGGATGGTTAGGTTGGATTGGGATGGTTAGGTTGGATTGGGATTATTGGATTGTCCGTGCCTCCAAGAAAGAAATTCATGTAGAACGGATCCGCTTCTATAACCTTTGCCAAAACCATAAGATATGACAGATAATAGTTGTAGTACTGCAAAAAATCTATATATAATATATAGCGATCAATAAGTCTAAATTGTGATAATATAAGAAAAACGGCAAAATTCTCACCTCTATTTAATAACAGATACAAGTTAGTAACTAGCTGCTCGCCTGTTTGTTTGCATTTGTGTCCACGTTTCCCCGACCCCTGACTAGATGAGAGCAGCGAGTAGACAGTGTTATATAGCATTATAAATTGTTTTCGTCGCTTCATAGCCAGAATAATGTCTTCATAGCAGAGCCTGTGCGGGGGTTCGAGCCATCTTGCTGTGTTTACAATTTTATCAGACTGGTTCCGTGTTTCTCATCGCTAGTGTGACTGCGCGCAAGGTCTATACAAGTACTTATATAGACCTTGACTGCGCACAGCAAAATGACTACGATTTCCGTGGTGCCGGCGGAAAAGCTAAGCGGAAAAAGTCCAAGTGTGACACTTAAAATGTGTATATTATCATATGTATTCCCGTTCTTATGACTTCATTGTTTTTACACACTCAATTATGTAGTCACCACATCAATGGTAACAGGGTAGTACCTTGTGGTCTACAATTAGGCTACTGCTGTCATTATTTCTTACGCACATTTCAACAAAAGTAATAAAGGTGTGATTGAAATTCCTTGGAACCGACACTGATTTGACGAAAAAAGGAAAGAAAGAAAGAAAGAAAGGAAGGAAGGAAAGAAAGAAGAAAGGAAAGAGAGGAAATAAATGAATAAATGAATAAATTAATTATGAAAAAGAAAGAAAAGAAGAATAAAAAGAAAAAAAGGGGAAAAAAAAAAAAAAGGAAGAAAAGAAGAAAGGACGGAAGGAGGGAAAGAAAGTAGAAAGAAAGAAAGGCAAATGTTACAGGGATAGCAAATTCAGTGGTTTATCAAGATAGGGTATCTAATGTGCTTCACAAACAGAGATTCGTTAACAGTTTCTGACATGACAATAGAAGGGGAGGATAGCAAAGACAAGGTAGACGGAGGGAATAGGAAAGAAAGGCAAGATGGGGTAAAGATCTCGGTGGCACAGGATACACGTCAAGTTTGGCATTTTCTTGTAAATTGTTACAAATGCCATTGTTTTTATCAATTCTATGGCTTATCAATATGAGAGGTAATCAGGCATGAGTTTTGCGCGTTGTCTCACACTATTTTTTTTAAATATAGAATAATATAAGCGTCGAATTATGAATTTGCTTTTTTCGTTTTATAATTGAGGAGAACATTTTTATCACATAGCCACACACCTTTTTCATGTGATTCATAATTTTCATTTGTTTTTGTAAGTGTTCTGGTGCAGTATGATTATACACATGGATTTTGAAAACGTGTTATCTGCGTTTTTTTTTTTTCGTGAGAGTCGTGGAGGACGTGGGGGTAAAAAAAGTAAGAGCCAGCTTGTAATGGCGATAGTAAGAACGAAGCAATCGTGCCGTTCTGCCTCAAGGGTGACTTAAGAAGTTCGCAGCAACAATTGCGGTTTAGCACGATCGTGCCTTGTAGAGGTAGTGAGGACGTGCGGCATTGTTGCGACAGCTGTGCGATAGACACATACGGCGCAGAAAAATCCACGGCAAAAGTATGACGCGCGGGCGTTCCCTTTACGCCGTCAATTTCAGCGCTCGTTTGGACGCAATTGCCTGCTGTTGCCGTCCGTGCTTCGTAGATTTTTGGTGTTGAATGCATACATATTAAGGCAAAATGAACGCTCTTCATAATGATAATAACAATAACAGTACCGTGATAATAATCCAAAACGGCCCTTCAATCTTCATCTGTCTCAAAGAGCCATTCATACTCTTGGCACTCCTTGTTTAGTCCCTCTCGCACTGGGGTAGGCCTATGGGGGCCACATACTTGAGATTTGAGTCTTTCGTGGGGGGGGGGTGACTGTGGTAAAGAGTAGATGTAGGTATGCGTATTGCTTTCATGAGTGAGGGAGAGGCATGTGTGAACCTTTTATAAGTGAGGGAGAGGCATGTAAAATCCTTTCATAAGTGTGGGAGAGCATGCGATTCCTTTCATGAGTGAGGGAGACATGTGCTTCTTTTCATGAGTGAGGGAGAGACGTGTTCATTTCATGAGGAGGGAGAGACATATGCTTCCTTTCATGAGTGAGGGAAACGCGTGTATTCTTTCATAAGTGAGAGGAGATATGTGCTTCCTTGTATGAGTGAGGGAGAGACATGTGTCTCCTTTCATGGGTGAGGAGACACTGTATGTTCTTGTGAGTGAGGGAGAGACATGTGTCTCTTTATGGGGAGAGAGCATGTGCTTCTCTCATGAGTGAGGGAGAGCATGTGCTTCCTTTCATGATTGAGGGAGAGGCATGTGCTTCCTTTCATGATTGAGGGAGAGGCATGTGCTTCCTCTCATGATTGAGGGAGAGGCATTGCTTCCTTTCATGATTGAGGGAGAGGCATGTGCTTCCTTCATGAGTGAGGGAGAGGCATGTGCTTCCTCTCATGAGTGAGGGAGAGGCACGTGCTTCTCTCATGATTGAGGGAGAGGATGTGCTTCCTCTCATGAGTGAGGGAGAGGCATGTGCTTCCTCTCATGAGTGAGGGAGAGGCATGTGTTCTTTCATGATTGAGGGAGAGGCATGTGCTTCCTTCATGAGTTGAGGGAGAGGCATGTGCTTCCTCTCTAAGTGAGGGAGAGGCATGTGCTTCCTTCATGATGAAGAGGCATGTGCTTCCTCTCATGAGTGAGGGAGAGGCAGTGTTCCTCTCATGAGTGAGGGAGAGGCATGTGCTTTCTCATGAGTGAGGGAGAGGCATGTGCTTCCTCTCATGAGTGAGGGAGAGGCATGTGCTTCCTCTCATGATGAGGGAGAGGCATGTGCTTCCTTTCATGATGAGGGAGAGGCATGTGCTTCCTCTCATGATTGAGGGAGAGGCATGTGCTTCCTCTCATGAGTGAGGGAGAGGCATGTGCTGCTTTCATGATTGAGGGAGAGGCATGTGCTTCCTCTCATGAGTGAGGGAGAGGCATGTGCTTCTCTCATGAGTGAGGGAGAGGCATGTGCTTCCTCTCATGAGTGAGGGAGAGGCATGTGCTGCTTCATGATTGAGGGAGAGGCATGTGCTTCCTCTCATGAGTGAGGGAGAGGCATGTGCTTCCTCATGAGTGAGGGAGAGGCATGTGCTTCCTCATGATTGAGGGAGAGGCATGTGCTTCCTCTCATGAGTGAGGGAGAGGCATGTGCTTCCTTTCATGATTGAGGGAGAGGCATGTGCTTCCTCTCATGAGTGAGGAGAGGCATGTGCTTCCTCATGAGTGAGGGAGAGGCATGTGCTTCCTCTCATGAGTGAGGAGAGGCATGTGCTTTCCTCATGATGAGGGAGAGGCATGTGCTTCCTCTCATGAGTGAGGGAGAGGCATGTGCTTCCTTTCATGATTGAGGGAGAGGCATGTGCTTCCTCTCATGATGAGGGAGAGGCATGTGCTTCCTCTCATGAGTGAGGGAGAGGCATGTGCTTCTCTCATGAGTGAGGGAGAGGCATGTGCTTCCTCATGAGTGAGGGAGAGGCATGTGCTTCCTCTATGATGAGGGAGAGGCAGTGTTTCCTCTCATGATGAGGGAGAGGCATGTGCTTCCTTTCATGAGTGAGGGAGAGGCATGTGCTTCCTCTCATGAGTGAGGGAGAGGCATGTGCTTCCTCTCATGATTGAGGGAGAGGCATGTGCTTCCTTCATGAGTGAGGGAGAGGCATGTGCTTCCTTCATGATTGAGGGAGAGGCATGTGCTTCCTCTCATGATTGAGGAGAGGCATGTGCTTCCTTTCATGATTGAGGGAGGGCATGTGCTTCCTTCATGATGAGGGAGAGGCATGTGCTTCCTTTCATGATGAGGGAGAGGCATGTGCTTTCTCATGATGAGGGAGAGGCATGTGCTTCCTTTCATGAGTGAGGGAGGCATGTGCTTCCTTCATGAGTGAGGGAGAGGCATGTGCTTCCTCTCATGAGTGAGGGAGAGGCATGTGCTTCCTCTCATGATGAGGGAGAGGCATGTGCTTCCTCTCATGATGAGGGAGAGGCATGTGCTTCTCTCATGAGTGAGGGAGAGGCAGTGTTCCTCTCATGATGAGGGAGAGGCATGTGCTTCCTCTCATGAGTGAGGGAGAGGCATGTGCTTCCTTTCATGATGAGGGAGAGGCATGTGCTTCCTCTCATGAGTGAGGGAGAGGCATGTGCTTCCTCTCATGAGTGAGGGAGAGGCATGTGCTTCCTCTCATGATTGAGGGAGAGGCATGTGCTTCCTTCATGAGTTGAGGGAGAGGCACGTGCTTCCTTCATGATGAGGGAGAGGCATGTGCTTCCTCTCATGAGTGAGGGAGAGGCATGTGCTTTTCTCATGAGTGAGGGAGAGGCATGTGCTTCCTCTCATGATGAGGGAGAGGCATGTGCTTCCTCTCATGATGAGGGAGAGGCATGTGCTTCCTTTCATGATTGAGGGAGAGGCATGTGCTTCCTTCATGAGTGAGGGAGAGCATGTGCTTTTCATGATGAGGGAGAGGCATGTGCTTCCTCTCATGATGAGGGAAGGCATGTGCTTCCTCTCATGAGTGAGGGAGAGGCATGTGCTTCCTCTCATGAGTGAGGGAGAGGCATGTGCTTCCTCTCATGAGTGAGAGGCATGTGCTTCCTTTCATGATGAGGGAGAGGCATGTGCTTCCTTTCATGATTGAGGGAGAGGCATGTGCTTCCTCTCATGAGTGAGGGAGAGGCATGTGCTTCCTCTCATGAGTGAGGAGAGGCATGTGCTTCCTCTCATGAGTGAGGGAGAGGCATGTGCTTCCTCTCATGAGTGAGGGAGAGGCATGTGCTTCCTCTCATGAGTGAGGGAGAGGCATGTGCTTCTCTCATGATGAGGGAGAGGCATGTGCTTCCTCTCATGAGTGAGGGAGAGGCATGTGCTTCCTCTCATGATTGAGGGAGAGGCATGTGCTTCCTCCATGAGTGAGGGAGAGGCATGTGCTTCCTCTCATGAGTGAGGGAGAGGCATGTGCTTCCTCTCATGAGTGAGGGAGAGGCATGTGCTTCCTTCATGAGTGAGGGAGAGGCATGTGCTTCCTCTCATGAGTGAGGGAGAGGCATGTGCTTCTCTCATGAGTGAGGGAGAGGCATGTGCTTCTCTCATGAGTGAGGGAGAGGCATGTGCTTCCTTCA
>NW_020872641.1:152379-165285 GCF_003789085.1 Penaeus vannamei
CCTTACAGTGAACCACTCGCTTAATTTCGTGGACTCTATTACAGCCGCTCACACAAACACCATTAAAAGGAGGTGGAGAGACGCAAAGGCGAAAGTTCCTCGCTACGGTAGGAGAAATACCCCTTCGTGGGCTATTTGGCTCGGGCGATGTTCCAGACGAACTTCCCCGAGACCAGCAAGCGTCTGCACGAATTCCTCCTTGCCGTAGCTCGCCTGTAACGCCACACTAAGGTATGTAAAATGTAATTCGGTAAAACGTGTTCGAGAGGGGGTTCGAAGCGGAGACCACTGCTGCTGAAGCACGGCGATCGGCTAGGGAAGCACGGCCATCGGCTAGGGAAGCACGGCGATCGGCTAGGGAAGCACGGCCATAGGGAGGGGTCGGGGCTAGCCCGCGCGTTAGGAATTTTTTTCGTTTTTTACGGCCTCCAGCTAGTTAAGTATGGCGATCGGCTAGGGAAGCACGGCGATCGGCTAGGGAAGCAGCGGCCATCGGGAGGGGGTCTGGGGGCGTAGCCCCCGCGTAGGATTTTTTTTCGTTTTTTACGGCCTCCAGCTAGTTAAGTATGGCGATCGGCTAGGGAAGCACGGCGATCGGCTAGGGAAGCACGGCCATCGGAGGGGGTCTGG
This sequence comes from Penaeus vannamei, assembly GCF_003789085.1. Taxonomy (NCBI): domain Eukaryota; kingdom Metazoa; phylum Arthropoda; class Malacostraca; order Decapoda; family Penaeidae; genus Penaeus; species Penaeus vannamei. The sequence goes on from NW_020872641.1 coordinate 153,010, forward strand.
GGGCGTAGCCCCCGCGTTAGGAATTTTCGTTTTTACGGCCTCGCTAGTTAAGTACGGCGATCGGCTAGGGAAGCACGGCGATCGGCTAGGGAAGCCATGCGATGCTAGGGAAGCACGGCCATCGGTTAGGGAAGCACGGCGATCGGCTAGGGAAGCACGGCGATCGGCTAGGGTTGTAACTCATTAACTCATTTTCCCACTTCCTTTACCATTAAAATTACGATTCCTGGCTCGGGTTTTTCATTTTTCCACTTATTTTATTTTTGTATTAACGCTTGTTTGCTATTTTCTCCATATCCCCCCCCCCGAAAAAAAACGGTTCCCCACGGGATCCCCCAAGATTGTTGGCTGGAGTCGGGGACTTTTTCCTGGGCGGGGGTTGGGGGCGGCCGCCCCCCATGGGGGTGTGCAGGGGCTGCATTAAACAATATTGTGACTAAACCGGTACCGTGATTATAGCAGAAATTCCAGAGTACACATGCATTATATCAAGAGTGGCGCAACTCTGGTATGGAAAAGACAATCTAGCCATTTCCGATGGAAACGAACACCAGAATCAATCGAACAAAACAATAGAAATCGAACGAATCTAGTTTTGTCCCGAAAAGCGTTGGTGACGTCTTTTTTTTTTCCAAATTTACCAATTTTCCAATAGCTTTCGTCGTGTTTCGAACAGATCTAGCTCTTATTGCTTTCGCAAACGAAGCATAATTACGATATCGGTCCCGATAGCTGGGTGGTGGTGTGGTGGTGGTGGGGGGGGGGTGATACATATCAGGGATTTTTGGGGGTAATTTCGAGAAATATTGGTAGAATACTAGTCAGCATAGTATGTTAACACATTTTTGTATACTATTTTAGTGGCCTAAAAAAATTCTTTTATAAAGTGTTTTTTATGCGTACATTTAATGTTTACATGATGTCATTACAGTAATATAAAAGTGAGGTTGCTGACGCAGAAAAAAAAACATACAAAAAGAATGATATTGATTAATTTACAATTTGCTGAAGCTTTTATATATGAAAATTGTCACTTATAAGAGCAATTCACAATATATTTGAACTATAATTGGTGACCCCTAGACTCGATCATGCCACTCGAGACGACTTCTGGCGAGACGAAGGATGACGTCGAATCTCGCTCTATCGACGCCGTAGCAGCGAAGTTGTCCCCCTTTTGCCCACAGGCGTGCAGAAATCCAGTTTCGCCTGAGAAAAGTTACATACCCCTGCACCAAGGCAGATTACGTGTTGGAGGCAATCTTCGAGCAGTGTTTCCTCGTGTCGCCGCTTAGTTGGACAACCAGGACCAGAACCAAGATGTCGAATACGAAAACTTGAAGACATGCCACCTGCATGAGTTCAATCTTGCAGGTGGGGCCATCACTCCCTGCTACGATGGCCTAGAACCGGAGACATGGGAATGTCAACGTACTTGACCACTCAGCTTCGGGCTTCTTTATTACAGACTCCTTATCTGGCCACAAGTTTCTCGTGGATACAGGTGCCTTCCATTCTCTATTCCCAGCCACGGCAGAAGACAAAACTCGCTCCTGGTTACGATCGTCAAATATCAAACTCATTGCAGCCAATGGAAGAATCATTCCAATGTATGGTACCCAGACTATCCTCTTCCAAGCAGCTGGACGCAGCTTCATAGGGACTTCATCCTTGCCGGTGACTTCCTTGGTCACCACGGACTAATCGTTGACATCGCCAACCGTAGGCTCTTGGATGTGACAACCTTCCGCTCAACACCCGTTGGTTCCCGCCACTGGTGCACAGAAATCTGCACTGTGGGGACACACGCCCCTTACGACATCCTCTGCAAAGATTTCCCAAACGTTTTCCGGCCAGCCAGCCAAACATGGAATATTTCACCACATGAAGACGACAGGCCCCCGGTATAACCTTATCCCCAGAGAAGCTTCAAGCAGTTAAACAAGCTTACTCCTAAATGGAATGAATGGGCATCTGTCAGAAGGCATTAAGTCCCTGGGCATCTCCTCTGCACCTTGTGCAGAAACCTGTAGGCATCTGGCGGCCATGTGATGACTACAGGCATCTTAACCTGATCACGGAACCAGACCACTATCCTCTTCCTAACATGGCGGACCTTACACCCAACCTTCATGAAGCCAAGGTTTTCTCTAAGCTCGACCTCCTGAAGGCTACTTTCTAGTACCAGTCTAACCAGAAGATATACCCAAGACGGCATTACACCCTTCGGGACTTACACCTCTAACCTCTTCACATTCGGCCTCCGAAATTCAAGGGCTACCTTTCAACGTCTGATTGATGGCATCCTCGGAGACCTTCTCTTCTGAGCTTGCTATGTAGATGACATCTCCAACATCTCTGGGTCGTGTTAAAACGACTCCATGGTAATGGCCTGGTGGTGCGCCAGGACAAGTGTCAATTTGGTGCTACATCCGTGGAATTCCTCGGACATAAGATATCGCCAGCAGGCGTCTCTCCCCTCCAAGTGAGGTGGACGCAGTTTCACAATTCCCTGGTCCATCACTAACAAAGGAATTCAAGATTTTGTCGGCATGGTAAACTACTACCATTGTTTCCTTCAAAGATTGCACACATCATGGAACCATCCTACAACTCCCTTGCCGGCAAACCAAAGAAATTGGAATGACTCAAGCAACAAAAAGCTTTCGAGGACACCAAGACCGCCTTCGCATCAGGTACAACTCTCACCTTCCCTAGACCCGACATTACAGTCACGCTCCACAGACGCAAACTCTGTTGCTGTTGGGGCTGTCGTTGCACAGACCAGGGGTAAGACACGTCCTCTGGATTCTTCAGCAGAAAGCTATGGCGAGTGGAGGTGAGATACAGCACCTTCGCGAACTACTCGCCATCTATCTTGCAGTTCGCCAATTTAAACATCTAGAAGGCATATATGTATATATATATACACATGCATACATACACACACACACACACACACACACACACACACACACACACACACACACACACACACATATATATATATATATATATAATATACACACACACACACACACACACACACACACACAACACACACACACACACATAACACACACACACACACACACACACACACACACACACACACACACACACACACACACACACACATTTAAACGTATATATATAAGTATACACACATAAACACACACACATATATAACAATTCGTTCTATTAACAGGTGTGGGAAAGAGGGTGTATCATTGTCGTCCTTTCATCTTACAGGTTCTGAGTTCTGCGTTTCCTCCGAGACATTTCCGGGTGAGCTTTGTGAGAAGAATCGGGACCGGCTGGATCTCTGGACTGGCTCTGAGACTAAGTGGAACGTAGAACCTGCTAACATAACTTCCGGTATGTGTTTTGTTTGTGGTTGTAATTCATTACAGTTTATTGTTTTTCTTAAGCTGTTGAAAATGATTATGTTTCAACTACCACCGTCACTCATCCAAAAGTAATACAGTAAAAGGTAAACAGATACAAGAAATTTTAATATTACTAGAATATCAACAATAACTATCATGCCATTTATGATGTTAATTATTATAATTACAGCTTTACTTGTCTCGTCTCTCCTTTCGCTAATTTAATTCCAAAATCATATTGTATGTGACTGCGGACTTGATGTCGCTTCGGTCTGATGTAAGATGGGAATGAAAATGAATGAAAAATTTTAAACTTGAAAATCAAACACACGTTTCATAAAACAAAACTATTAGAATCCTAATATAACTATTAAAATTATTATTACTATCTTCATATCATAATTGCAGTTGTTATTATTATCATTGTCACTTTATTCTTATATATTAATATGGTTATGGTATTTTTGATGACAACTAAAACCGAAACAAGACTTTAACCTTGCCATCCGATGAAACGCAACTTTCTAAGACACTTTTATTCTATAGCATATACTTCGTAAACTAACGATAAGGGTAAAGAGGATGTAAAACTCTTCACTTCCAGCCGCTCCTTGGTTGTAGTATAAGGCCTAGTACCGAGAAATATTATGATAAATGAAGATGTTTTGAATATGTAAACACATGAATTAAACGCTGTATTCGAATCGGATTTAAACTTCTCTGATTGCATATATAGTTTTACCTCGATCATTCGCCTTTACTCGCAATTTCTCTGTTACTTACCATGCCCCTTCCAGGTACCGGAAGGGGCATGGGAATGATTGCTAGATTTGTTCAAAACACGACGAGAGCTTTCAGATAAACATGGTCTTCACCGGAAGTCGGTGCTAGACGTCATTTCCAAATTTACCTTTATTATTACCATCGTCGTCATCATCATTATCTTCGCTATTGTTATTATCATTACTATTTATATTATAATTCTGCTTGTGTTTCGTCCGTTCTCACATAACGCATTAAGTATCATGCAAGCGCGAAACAAGGACATTGTAATGAAGAAGTTAGACAGTCAGTTTTTGCCCATTCATTATTTACACGACTGGCTGAGAGGGGGGTGGAGTTAAGAACGAAGGTAAGAGGGGAAGGGGAAAGAAAGGAGAAAAGTTGGGAATTAAAGAAAGTGGGTAGGGGGACAAAGGGAGAAGGGGGTTTAAAGAAAAAGGGGAGATGGGGAATTGGAAAGTCACAGGAAACGGAAGGGGACTTCAAGAAGGAGGTGGGATGGGTAAAGGGAAGGGAGAAGGAGCTCAATGGGGGATGGGGGAGTGAAGCAAGGGGAAAAGGATGTGGAGTTAGGGGGATGTCAAGAAGGAAGGGGAGGGCAGTGGGAGTCCTTCCTACTGCCCTCCCACTGGGAGATGGAAAGAAAAGGGGAGAGAGGAGGAGAGAAGTAGAAGGAAGAATGGGAGAGGAACGGAGAAGTGGAGGGAGAGGGAAAGGAAAGGGAGTGAAAGAGAGAGGGGAAGATAAAGTTGGAGAAAGAGAAAGGGGGCAAGAATAGGAAGAGGTGGTAGAAGGGGAAAGGGAAAGGAGAAGATAGAAGAGAAAGGGAAAGACAAATAGGGAAGGGAGAGGTAGAGAAGTAGGAAAGGGAAAGGGAGAGAGGAGGCAAGAGAAAGGGAAAGGAGAAAGTAGGAAGAAGTGGGGGAAAGAGTGGGGAGGGAAAGAGGGAGGAAGGGAAAGACTGCAAACCCTCTCTTTTGTTTACATTGATCCTCTTCATTTTTCTTTAGTGGAATTTCCCTCTGGTAGGAGTAATACTGATGACGATAACGTTACTGCTGATGATAATGAAAATAAAACAAAATCACACCAATAGTAAAATCATGATACTTGTTTTTACTACAGCCATTACCTATGACGGTATTGGCTATGTGTAAAATTAAATCGCAAAATAAGAAAGCAATACATCTATTAGCAATTTTGTCCGAACAACGCTTTAAAGACCATCAAATGAAGGTGCCTCAGTGACAAGTCTATTCAACATTATTTTGTCGAATTCTAGTTCCCAAGTGTAATTAACTGCAACAATATTTATTTCGGTGTAGAGCATGTGAGGCCAGACAACTATAAAGAAAGGAAATAATAAAAAAAAAAAAAAATCCTAATACATCATAGTTCAACAACATTAAAGAAAAACGAAAAAAGTAAAACATATCTCATTAAACTAAATATATGCTTACAGGATGCAATCAATACTCCCTTCTTTATCTCGCCTTGGATCTGCACGACTCGCCCACCAAGCTGCTCTGGCGGCCGGGCGAACGCGCCGAGAGCTTGCGCTTGGGTTTATGGCGAACTGGAAGTAGAAAAAATGTATTTATAGTTCCCCGGAAAACCGATTCACAACTTCAGTATGACATGACATTTCAGCGTGTGTCTGATGGTGAGTATACTTAGATTTAGAATTTGTATTCGATGAATTCAGCGCATTTTTAGGTGAGCTGGAAAGGTGCCTATATGTTTGAATATGCGTATGTATAATAATGATAATACCAAGATTAATGGAGATATCAAGGATAGTGTACGCTCATTGGAATAACCAGATTAATACGCCTGACTCAGATGCCTCCTGTGCTGTAACGAGTGCTAGCATCAATGTCTCCCGCATTTGCCTGAAGGATCAAAAGGAAATAATCTACATATCCATTGCAAGCCTCGACGACAACGGCTCTGAGACTCCAAGTTACTTTTCCTTCAACTGTGAGGATGGTGCAGGTGAGTTCTCCGTTACTCTTCCCAAGATCTCAGGAAAATTCATGTAAAATTCTCGGCAAGTGCTATACAGAATATGTTTGCGGTGGTGAAAATGGTAAAAGGATTAGTAATGCAAATAATGATGACATACAAATCACAGTATTGATAATAACGAAGGTATCACAATAATGAAAATAATTATAGTAGTAGCAATGATAATTGATGGTAGCGGTAGCGGTAACAGCTAAAATAGTGACAACTTAAGTAATGGTAAGATTAATGTCATGCATTGTAGCCAAATAGAAAAACTTCTGTAAATTAAATATTATAAATAACTTATTTTTGTTATTCCTAAAGCCTTAGCTTATAAATGTCTTCTAGGCTGGCAAACCGGCGCAACGGCTTCAAGTCCTGATGACAACAGCACTGAAGGTCAGTCTGAGGATGGCACAGGTCAGTCTAACCCTTTCCTTCCAGTGAGGTGCCGGTTAGAAAATTAATCATAGCTAACACTAACAATAATAACAATACTAATAGTAACACTAATAATAACAATGATGGTATAATAATAATAATAACAACAATGTAATAATAATAACAATAATAACAACAATGGTAATAATAATAACAATAATAACAACAATGTAATAATAATAACAATAATAACAACAATAATAATAATAATAAATATATAATTATATATAATTATATATAATGATAATTATAATAGTAATAATGAATACTGATAGTAAACTGCAATAACGAGAAAACAACACCAATAGTATAGTAATAATAATAACAATAATGCTAATGATAATACCAATAACAACAATGATACTGATAATAAAGATGATGATTATAATAATGATAATAACAATAATAACAATAATAATATAATTTCGATAATAATAATAAAAACAATGATAATGATGTTAATAATGATGATCATGATGATGATAATAGTAATGATAGCAGTGACCATAAAAATAATGATAATGATAATAATTGACATAGCAATGATAATGATAATATGATATAATTAATAACTGATACAGATGGTGCTAACATTTATGATAATGATGATGGTGATGATGATAATGATGATAATGTTGATAATAATGATAATAACAATAATGGTGATAATGATAATCATGATAATAATAATAACAAATAATACTGATAATAATAATGATATAATAAAGAAGTTAATGGTAAAGATTATGTTAATCATGTTATTGATGATAAAGATAACCCTAGTATTAAACATCACTGATAATAAGGCAGGAAATGGTAGTATGGTAATAATGATAGCAAAAGCAAAAGCGAGATGTATCATGCTATGTAGCCAAGTAGGAAATATTTGTAAACAGTCTAATGGTAATTTAAGACGGCTAGCACAAGTGACAAACGCTGTGTCCTAATGACATCAACAGTGAATTTGATATTGGACAACCTTTTGAAAACTGGCAAAACAGTACATCCACACAAATTGTCCGAGACATCGACTTTCTTTAGAGCTAAGTCATCTTGTTGCTTTAGAAAACGGGATCAAGATCTGAGAGCGTGACAAGTTCTAAGAGCGAATCTGACTTTCCTGTTGCGACGTCGACTGGGAGGCGGATCTCATGGCTGAACATCAGGTGCGAGGGTGTGAAGTGAACCCCGTGGCCTCGTGTTCCACTGCTCGGTACGCCATTATCATGTACGAGACCCATTCATCCCACTCATGCTGGTCCTCCTCGCAATACTTAGCTAGTTGAGTGACATGGGTAGCATTGAATCTCTCCACCATGGCATCACCTTGGGGTCGCAGGGATGTTGTGCAGGTTTTGTGGACCCCAAGGAGGCGACAACACTCCCTAAAAAAAACTAAACAAACTCTTGGCCCTGGTCGGAATGTAACTCCCCTGCAACCCCAAAGCGGGTGAAGACTTGGGTCACTAGGAATTCTGCGAACATCTCTGCTTCATGGTCAGAAGGGCACAAGCCTCTAGCCACTTTGAGAAGCAATCCATTGCCACACAGATATACTTGTTCCCCCTTTCAGTGCAGAGGAAGGGACCAGCGATGTCCACAGCCATATTTGCCCTGGCCTGGTACAGCTGCACAAGTGCACATGTCTTTTGTGTAGGCCCCTTCTTTGCTCTGCACACCTGACAGGTCCTGTACCACAATGACATCCTGTGACAGGCCAACCCAGTACACGCCCCACTGTAGCTTCTCCATTGTCTTCTTGATCCCTAAGTTGCCGCTGGCCTTCCCATTGTAAACCTTCAGCAGTCCCTCATGGTAAGACATTGGAGCCACTACTAACCACCGTAGCTTTCAGGTAGCAGCATCCACTGAACTCCGCTGCAATAAGCCATTCTCCAGGTGAAATGCCTCCTACTGATCCACAAGTTACTTGGTTACTGCGCTTTCTAGGGATACGGCCTCCCACTCTGTTTCTTGCTTGCTTCTAGTCACTGAATAACTGGTGCCAGAACCTGGTCAGCTTCGGCTACAGTCTCACTAACCATCAACCTCCAACAAGTGATTTTAGACTCGCGACGAGAGCAGTGATTACAGTCAGGCTCGCAAGGACGGTCGCTGAGGCTATCAGCATTGCTATGAACACGCCCAGGCCGATGCACCACCTGGTAATTATACTACTCCAGCTTCCCAAGCCATCTCAGCAACTTAGCTTGTGGCTCTTAAAGTCTTTAACTATCTCAGAGCAGCATGGCCTGTCCTGATGGCAAACTGTGCCCCGTATAGGTAGTGATGGAAGTGGGAGAGTCCCTTCATGATGGCAGCCAGCTCCTTGTGAGTGACAGTTTCTTGCACCCTTGGAAAACTTGGAACTGTAGTAGGCTACCACATACTCCTGGCCATCTTTGAGCTGTGACAAGACTGCATCTACTCTTTTCTGACTAGCATCTGTGTTTAGGATGTAGGAGAGGCTGGGATCCGGGTATGGCAATACTGGTCTTTATACCAGAGTTTGCTTGCAAGTCTACAAAGGCTTGCTGGCATGCCTTATCCCACACAGAAATCGCTCCTTTCCTAGTCAGCTGATGCAGTGGTGTAGCTATGGTGGCAAAGACAAATCTGCTGTAGTATGTGCACAGTCCCAAGAAGCTTCTGGTACTTCTGTATGGAAAGGGGTGCACTTCTTGGGGCTGAGTTTTAAGTTGGCAGCTTTGAAACGACACATCACCTCAGGTGCTCCAACTCCTAGGAGGTGATTCCAAACATCAATACGTCGTTTAGACATACTAAGGCCTTGTTCCATTAGGCGTTCAAAGCATCCAGGGCCGTTGCATAAACTGAAAGGCATGACATTAAAGTGCATTGGTCCCGCGAACAGCCGCTGCGAGGGCGCCATTTTGTAGACATTATGACATTCATCAGTCGCGCACCCCAGAAGATCGTGTTTACACCGTATGCTGACGCGACTGAACTCCGTCCACGAGAAAATCCAGTTCACCGTGATGGAAGAAGTGGATCACATATTCAGAGTCGCCGCCTTCTCCTCCAGCCGGCGAGACCTGCAGGGAGAGAAGCAGCAGCTGTGGCGAGGGCCCTTCTGAAGCACACCCTCGGGTCCTCGAAGCGGAAGATAAAGATCGGGTGCATTCAGGAAAACGGCGCGGCATCTTGTGACATACAAATCCATAAATTAAATGCACATATGCACTCATTCACTCACTCTTTTTCTCTCACGCACACACACACACACACACTCACACATTGTTAACAATGGAAGAATTGGCGGCCTTCCAACGTGAAATAGAGGCTGATTCTACCGAGGCTTTGATCGATGCATGTTGGACTATGTTGCGGTAGAAGAATATGCCGCGTGGTCGAACTAACCCCTGACCAAAAGAGAAAGTGGTATTCTCTTTATCCTCCTCTGCCACTTCCACTTAACGGTACCCAGACTTAAGGTCCAACATGGAGAACCATTGAACCTCGGAGTGCATCCAACGTGTCATCAGTGCGAGACAAGGGGTAGGCATCAGTGATGGTGACAGTGTTCAGAGCTCGGTAGTCCATGCAAAAGCGTTTGCCACCACCAGGGAGCCTCAAGGACTGTTTGTATGCTCTATAATGCTGGCCTCCGCCATTTCCTCTACCGCACACTGCATCTCCTCTCTCTTTGCAGGTGGTACTCGACAATGTGACTGCTTAATGGGGAGGTAATGCCAACTTCTGTCCACTGTTTCTGACGGGTCTAGCCTCGACATGAAAATCCTGGTGACGAACCACTGGTTCAGATTTAACCCTTGTTACAGTCTTCTTTCCCGTAACCACAGGTCGAGCCTGGCTTGTATGTGGTGTGTGGCTAAGGAATCCCTCCTTATCTGGCATGTATCTCCGCGACACGGAAAACATATCCCGCTGTTCCCCTCGGTATCATAAGTAGGGTCAGCTGTAGTCGTGGTATGTGGACGCTGGCTATTCATGCACTGTGGTTGTGAGGATGGGTGGCGGTTTGGACGAGGAGCAGGTGGTTGCAGAGTATGGTCGTGGGGACGAGATGAGCGGAGCTGAGGAGGCTGAGTGCTTACCAGCTTCACAGCATCGACATACGAGTCCTGTGCATCTTGCAATACATTTCCTTGTCGCAGCATCTTTATTATCTCCATCAGCTGCGTTTGCATAACAGTTTGGTTATCACGTTGCTCTTCAGTCTGTGACTTTATGAGGTTCTGCTGACAGACGAGCGACGCCCATCCACGGTCTCTAGCTCTATGCACAGCAGGTTGTTGAGGTCGAGCGCGACGAAAACGGAATCTCCTGCATCAGGTCATACAATGCAAGCAAAATGTCGCATTTCTTTCGGTGCTTGGTACGACGCCCTTCCTCGCCATCAATATTCGTGTACAGCAGGTCACGGGTTTTCACAGTCCTCGAGTTTGTAATACGCAGCCATTACATCCCTTAGCGTACCCTTGGGGCAAATCTTGCACCAGAAATAATGACCATTATTATCATAATACTAATATTGTTTCCATTTTCAGTTTTGTGTCCGTTTTTCCCCTCCCCCCCTCTCTCTCTAATAGCATACCTCTTTAGATTCTACTTCAGGTACAAGCTGGTACAGCTCTGTTTTCGTGAGGTTCGTCTTCGGCATCGCTTTGGTCGCGATGGGTAGGTCTTGGGTAGCCAAGACCTACCAGGGTAACCTCATCCGCCCTCCAGCTCCCGTCCTGTAGTCCTTTACTCCTCAGCTACTTCCTCAAGGGAACTCGTTCGTCCATCCAGATGACCAAGAAAAATCCCAGAAACGCTACGAGAACGAGAAAGAGCACGTGTGCAGGAATGTTTAATTAGACGCTTTGAGGGTCCAGTTGGCCAGGGAGAAGGGCGCTGAGCCCGTGCAACCAGCCTGCCTGCTCACTCCATTTTGGCGAAGGAGTGGCAGGATGTAGATGAGAACTGAAATGAGAGGCATGGAATCTAAGATGGTTTAGAGCAGGGAGATTTTTGTTGTCTCTCTTGTGTATTTTGTTTTTGTTTACCGCCCGAGACCGGTTACGCCACCACCGAACTAGATACTATTCTTACAGAGTAATGTATATTCATACGCTCAGAATAAGCACATGGTTTAAATCTTCAAAATACTTATGAATTTTTTCATAAACTACATAAAATTGTCAGTTCTATCCCAGATCTAGAAGTTTCTATATCAACTTCTCTAATGCTCTCAAAGCACGCAACCTTTAGCATTGCGTTATGTAAATGATATCATAATTTCATTAACACCGAGAATTTTGATTTGATTGTGATTATGATTTGTTTTAAATCATTTTAGTGATTGTCTCAGAAAGAAACTCAGTAAGAAACTAAATTTATTAAATAAAAAAAAATATCAAAATTTCTCATGATCTGGAAGACGAAAATGTGTATTTTTGACTATTTTATCTCCAGATTTCAACTCTCATAATAAATGACGGGGCATGCATTTAAACAAGACATCCCTGTCTATTTTCGGTTGATTTTTCTAACTTTAACACAGCTATTATCCCTTCCTTTTCTATGTTTCTCCTGCGTCCTCGTTGTATTATACTCTGCCTTTCCTGTTAAGGCTACAGCAATATTTTTTCTCGAATAGCGGGCGTCTGGTGATAATGAAATGTCGGCG
>NW_020872641.1:165385-180385 GCF_003789085.1 Penaeus vannamei
AGCACATGCCTCTCCCTCACTCATGAGAGAAGCACGTGCATGAGAGGAAGACGTGCCTCTCCCTCACTCATGAGAGGAAGCACGTGCCTCTCCCTCACTCATGAGAGAAGCACGTGCCTCCTCACTCATGAGAGGAAGCACGTGCCTCTCCCTCACTATGAGAGGAAGCACATGCCTCTCCTCACTCATGAGAGGAAACACGTGCCTCTCCTTACTCATGAGAGGAAGCACGTGCCTCTCCCTCACTCATGAGAGGAAACACGTGCCTCTCCCTCACTCATGAGAGGAAAACACGTGCCTCTCCCTTACTCATGAGAGGAAGCATGCCTCTCCTCACTCATGAGAGGAAGCACGTGCCTCTCCCTCACTCATGAAGGAAGCACGTGCCTCTCCCTCATCATGAGAGAAGCACGCCTCTCCCTCACTCATGAGAGGAAGCATGTGCCTCTCCCTCACTCATGAGGAAATCACATGAGAGGCACATGCCTCTCCCTCACTCATGATGGAAGACGTGCCTCTCCCTCACTCATGAAGGAAGCACGTGCTCTCCCTCACTCATGAGAGGAAGCACAAGCCTCTCCCTCACTGAAGCACATGCTCCCTCACTCATGAGAGGAAGCACCTCCCTCACTCATGAGAGGAAGCACGTGCCTCTCCCTCACTCATGAGAGGAAGCACGTGCCTCTCCCTCACTCATGAGAGGAAGCACGTGCCTCTCCTCACTCATGAGAGGAAGCACATGCCTCTCCCTCACTCATGAGAGGAAGCACTCATGAGAGGAAGCACGTGCCTCTCCCTCACTCATGAGAGGAAGCACGTGCCTCTCCCTCACTCATGAGAGGAAGCACGTGCCTCTCCCTCACTCATGAGAGGAAGCACACGTGCCTCTCCCTCACTCATGAGAGGAAGCACGTGCCTCTCCCTCACTCATGAGAGGAAGCACGTGCCTCTCCTCACCACGTGCCTCTCCCTCACTCAGAGAGGAAGCACGTGCCTCCCTCACTCATGAGAGGAAGCACATGCCTCTCCCTCACTCATGAGAGGAAGCACGTGCCTCTCCCTCACTCATGAGAGGAAGCACGTGCCTCTCCCTCACTCATGAGAGGAAGCACGTGCCTCTCCCTCATCATGAGAGGAAGCACGCCTCTCCCTCACTCATGAGAGGAAGCACATGCCTCTCCTCACTCATGAGAGGAAAGCAGCCTCTCCCTCACTCATGAGAGGAAGCACGTGCTCTCCCTCTGCACAATCATGATGAGAGGAAGCACATGCCTCTCCCTCAATCATGAGAGGAAGCACGTGGAGGAAGCACATGCCTCTCACTCACTCATGAGAGGAAGCACGTGCCTCTCCCTCACTCATGAGAGGAAGCACGTGCCTCTCCCTCACTCATGAGAGGAAGCACATGCCTCTCCCTCAATCATGAAAGGAAGCACATGCCTCTCCCTCACTCATGAAGAAGCACATGCCTCTCCCTCACTCATGAAAGGAAGCACATGCCTCTCCTCACTCATGAAAGGAAGCACATGCCTCTCCCTCACTCATGAAAGGAAGCACATGCCTCTCCCTCACTCATGAAAGGAGCACAAACATGAGAGGAAGCACATGCCTCTCCCTCAATCATGAAAGGAAGCACATGCCTCTCCCTCAATCTCCTCACTCATGAAAGGCTGCCTCTCCCTCACTCATGAGAGGAAGCACATGCCTCTCCCTCACTCATGAGAGGAAGCACATGCCTCTCCCTCAATCATGAAAGGAGCACATGCCTCTCCCTCACTCATGAAAGGAAGCAATGCCTCTCCCTCACTCATGAGAGGAAGCACATGCCTCTCCTCACTCATGAAGGAAGCACATGCCTCTCCTCAATCATGAAAGAAGCACATGCCTCTCCCTCACTCATGAAAGGAAGCACATGCCTCTCCCTCAATCATGAAGGAAGCACATGCCTCTCCCGCAATCATGAGAGGAAGCACATCCTCTCCCTCAATCATGAGAGGAAGCACATGCCTCTCCCTCACTCATGAGAGAAGAGCACTCATTGCCTCTCCCTCAATCATGAAAGGAAGCACATGCCTCTCCCTCAATCATTCAAAGGAAGCACATGCCTCTCCCTCATCATGAAAGAAGCACATGCCTCTCCTCATCATGAGAGAAGCACATGCTCTCCCTCAATCATGAAAGGAAGCACATGCCTCTCCCGCAATCATGAGAGGAAGCACATGCCTCTCCCTCAATCATGAAGCACCATGCTCTCCCTCACTCAAGCACATGCCTCTCCCGCAATCATGAGAGGAAGCACATGCCTCTCCTCACTCATGAAAGGAAGCACATGCCTCTCCCTCCTCATCAGATCATGAGAGAAGCACATGCCTCTCCCTCACTCATGAGAGGAAGCACATGCCTCTCCCTCAATCATGAAAGGCAGCACATGCCTCTCCCTCACTCATGAGAGGAAGCACATGCCTCTCCCCTCAATCATGAGAGGAAGCACATGCCTCTCCCTCACTCATGAGAGGAAGCACATGCCTCTCCCTCACTCATGAGAGGAAGCACATGCCTCTCCCTCAATCATGAAAGGAAGCACATGCCTCTCCCTCAATCATGAGAGGAAGCACATGCCTCTCCTCCTCATGCACATCTCCCGCAATCATGAGGAAGCACATGCCTCTCCCTCACTCATGAAAGGAAGCACATGCCTCTCCCTCAACTCATGAGAGGAAGCACATGCCTCTCCCCCAATCATGAGAAAGCACATGCCTCTCCTCCTCATGAAAGAAGCACATGCCCTCTCCTCACTCATGAGAGGAAGTACATGCCTCTCCTCAATCATGAAAAGGAAGCACATGCCTCTCCCGCAATCATGAGAGGAAGCACATGCCTCTCCCTCAATCATGAAAGGAAGGCACATCCCGCAAATCATGAGGAAGCACATGCCTCTCCCTCAATCATGGAAGCACATGCCCTCTCCCTCATCATGAAAGGAAGCACATGCCTCTCCCTCAATCATGAAAGGAAGCACATGCCTTCTCCCGCAATCATGAAAGAAGCACATGCCTCTCCCTCAATCATGAAAGGAAGCACATGCCTCTCTCCCTCAATCATGAGAGGAAGCACATGCCTCTCCCTCACTCATGAAAGGAAGCACATGCCTCTCCCTCAATCATGAGAGGAAGCACATGCCTCTCCCTCAATCATGAAAGGAAGCACATGCCTCTCCCTCAATCATGAGAGGAAGCACATGCCTCTCCCTCAATCATCATGATGAAAGGAAGCACATGCCTCTCCCTCAATCATGAGAGGAAGCACATGCCTCTCCCCAATCATGAGAGGAAGCACATGCCTCTCCCTCAATCATGAAAGGAAGCACATGCCTCTCCCTCAATCATGAGAGGAAGCACATGCCTCTCCCTCAATCATGAAATGCAGATGAGGAAGCACATGCCTCTCCCTCACTCATGAGAGGAAGTACATGCCTCTCCCTCAATCATGAAGGAAGCACATGCCTCTCCTCACTCATGAGAGGAAGCACATGCCTCTCCCGCAATCATAGCACATGCCTCTCCCTCAATCATGAGAGGAAGCACATGCCTCTCCCTCAATCATGAAGGAAGCACATGCCTCTCCCTCAATCATGAAAGGAAGCACATGCCTCTCCCTCAATCATGAAAGGAAAGCACATGCCTCTCCCGCAATCATGAAAGGAAGCACATGCCTCTCCCTCAATCATGAAAGGAAGCACATGCCTCTCCCGCAATCATGAGAGGAAGCACATGCCTCTCCCTCACTCATGAAAGGAAGCACATGCTCTCCCTCAATCATGAAAGGAAGCACATGCCTCTCCCTCACTCATGAGAGGAAGCACATGCCTCTCCCTCAATCATGAGGAAGCACATGCCTCTCCCTCACTCATGAAAGGAAGCACATGCCTCTCCCTCAATCATGAAAGGAAGCACATGCCTCTCCCTCAATCATGAGAGAAGCACATGCCTCTCCCTCAATCATGAAAGGAAGCACATGCCTCTCCCTCAATCATGAGAAAGCACATGCCTCTCCCTCACTCATGAGAGGAAGCACATGCCTCTCCCTCAATCATGAGAGGAAGCACATGCCTCTCCCTCACTCATGAAGGAAGCACATGCCTCTCCCTCAATCATGAGGAAGCACATGCCTCTCCCTCAATCATGAGAGGAAGCACATGCCTCTCCCTCACTCATGAGAGGAAGCACATGCCTCTCCCTCAATCATGAGAGGAAGCACATGCCTCTCCCTCACTCATGAAAGGAAGCACATGCCTCTCCCTCACTCAAGCACGTGCCTCTCCCTCTCATGAAAGGAAGCACATGCCTCTCCCTCAATCATGAAGGAAGCACATGCCTCTCCCTCACTCATGAGAGGAAGCACATGCCTCCCTCACTCATGAGAGGAAGCACATGCCTCACATGAGAGGAAGCACATGCCTCTCCCTCACTCATGAGAGGAAGCACATGCCTCTCCCTCACTCATGAAGAGCACATGCCTCTCCCTCACTCATGAAGCACATGCCTCTCCCTCACTCATGAGAGGAAGCACATGCCTCTCCCTCACTCATGAAAGGAACATGCCTCTCCCTCACTCATGAGAGAAGCACATGCCTCTCCCTCACGCACATGCCTCTCCCTCACTCATGAGAGGAAGCACATGCCCTCTCCCTCACATGAGAGAAGCACATGCCTCTCCTCACTCATCATGCCTCTCCCTCACTCATGAGAGGAAGCACATGCCCTCCTCATCATTCAATCACTCATGAGAGGAAGCACTGCCTCTCCTCAATCATGAGAGAAGCACATGCCTCTCCCTCACTCATGAGAGGAAGCACATGCCTCTCCCTCACTCATGAGAGGAAGCACATGCCTCTCCCTCACTCATGAGAGGAAGCACATGCCTCTCCCTCAATCATGAGAGGAAGCACATGCCTCTCCCTCACTCATGAGAGGAAGCACATGCCTCTCCTCAATCATGAAAGGAAGCACATGCCTCTCCCTCAATCGAAGCACATGCCTCTCCCTCAATCATGAAAGGAAGCACATGCCTCTCCCTCAATCATGAAAGGATCATACATGTCTCTCCCTCACTCACAAGAACATACAGTGTCTCTCTCACCCATGAAAGGAGACACATGTCTCTCCCTCACTCATACAAGGAAGCACATATCTCCCTCTCACTTATGAAAGGAATACACGTGTTTCCCTCACTCATGAAAGGAAGCATATGCCTCTCCCTCTCTCATGAAATGAACACACGTCTCTCCCTCACTCATGAAAAGAAGCACATGTCTCCCTCACTCATGAAAGGAATCGCATGGCTCTCCCACACTTATGAAAGGATTTTACATGCCTCTCCCTCATCCATAAAAGATTCACACATGCCTCTCCCTCACTCATGAAAGCAATACGCATACCTACATCTACTCTTTACCACAGTCCCCCCCCCCCCACGAAAAGACTCAAATCTCAAGTATGTGGCTCCCATAGGCCTACCCCAGTGCGAGAGGGACTAAACAAAGGAGTGCCAAGAGGTATGAATGGCTCTTTTGAGACAGGAGATGAAGATTGAAGGGCCGGTTTTGGATTATTATCACGGTTACTGTTATTGTTATTATCATTATGAAGATGGCGTTCATTTTGCCTTATGCATTCAACACCAAAAATTTACAAAGCACGTGCGGCGACAGTACGGCAATTGCGTCCAAACGAGCGCTGAAATTGACGGCGTAAAGGGAACGCCCGCGCGTCATACTTTTGCCGTGGATTTTTCTGCGCCGTTATGTGTCTATCGCACAGCTGTCGCAACAATGCCGCACGTCCTCACTACCTCTACAAGGCACGATCGTGCTAAACCGCAATTGTTGCTGCGAACTCCTTAAGTCACCCTTGAGGGCAGAACGGCACGATTGCTTCGTTCTTACTATCGCCATTACAAGCTGGCTCTTACTTTTTTTTACCCCCACGTCCTCCACGACTCTCACGAAAAAAAAAAAAAACGCAGATAACACGTTTTCAAAATCCATGTGTATAATCATACTGCACCAGAAAACTTACAAAAACAAATGAAAATTATGAATCACATGAAAAAGGTGTGTGGCTATGTGATAAAAATGTTCTCCTCAATTATAAAACGAAAAAAGCAAATTCATAATTCGACGCTTATATTATTCTATATTTAAAAAAAAATAGTGTGAGACAACGCGCAAAACTCATGCCTGATTACCTCTCATATTGATAAGCCATAGAATTGATAAAAACAATGGCATTTGTAACAATTTACAAGAAAATGCCAAACTTGACGTGTATCCTGTGCCACCGAGATCTTTACCCCATCTTGCCTTTCTTTCCTATTCCCTCCGTCTACCTTGTCTTGTTGCTATCCTCCCCTTCTATTGTCATGTCAGAAACTGTTAACGAATCTCTGTTTGTGAATGCACATTAGATACCCTATCTGGCTGATAAACCACTGAATTTGCTATCCCTGTAACATTTGCCTTTCTTTCTTTCTACTTTCTTTCCTTCCTTCCGTCCTTTCTTCTTTTCTTCCTTTTTTTCTTTTTTTTCCCTTTTTTCTTTTTTATTCTTCTTTTCTTTCTTTTTTCATAATTAATTTATTCATTTATTCATTTATTTCCTCTCTTTCCTTTCTTTCTTTCTTTCCTTCCTTCCTTTCTTTTCTTTCTTTCTTTCCTTTTTCGTCAAATCAGTGTCGGTTCCAAGGGAATTTCAATCACACCTTTATTACTTTTGTTGAAATGTGCGTAAGAAATAATGACAGCAGGTAGCCTAATTGTAGACCACAAGGTACTACCCTGCTACCATTGATGTGGTGACTACATAATTGAGTGTGGTAAAACAATGAAGTCATAAGAACGGGAATACATATGATAATATACACATTTAAGTGTCACACTTGGACTTTTTCCGCTAAGCTTTTCCGCTGGCACCACGGAAATCGTAGTCATTTTGGTGTGCGCAGTCAAGGTCTATATAAGTACTTGTATAGACCCTGCGCGCAGTCACACTAGCGATGAGAACCACGGAAGCAGTCTGATGAAAATTGTAAACACAGCAAGAAGGCTCCAACCCCCGCACAGGCTCTGGCTATGAAGGATAACGTCCTTCTGGCTATGAAGCGACGATTTAATGCGAAACACCGAATTTATAATGCTATATAACACTGTCTACTCGCTGCTCTCATCTAGTCAGGGGTCGGGGGAACGTGGACACAAATGCAAACAAACAGGCGAGCAGCTAGTTACTAACTTGTATCTGTTAATAAATAGAAGTGAGAATTTTGCCGTTTTTCTTATATTATTCACAATTTAGACTTATTGAATCGCTTTATATTATATATAGATTTTTTGCAGTACTACAACTATTATCTGTCATATCTTATGGTTTTGGCAAAGGTTATAGAAGCGGATCCGTTTCTACATGAATTTCTTTCTTGGAGGCACGGACCCAATCCAACCTAACCATCCCAATCCAACCTAACCATCCCAATCCAACCTAACCATCCCAATCCAACCTAACCAACCAATCCACCATCCAACCTAACCAACCCAATCCAACCTAACCATCCCAATCCAACCTAACCAACCCAATCCAACCTAACCATCCAAACCTAACCAACCCAATCCAACCTAATCCTAAATCCAACCTAACCAACCCAATCCAACCTACCAACCCCAACCTAACCAACCCAATCCAACCCAACAACCCAACCCAAACCAACCTAACCAACCCAATCCAACCTAACCAACCCAATCCAACCTAACCATCCCAATCCAACCTAACTAACCCAATCCAACCTAACCAACCCAATCCAACCTAACCAACCCAATCCAACCTAACCAACCCAATCCAACCTACCAACCAATCCAACCTAACCAACCCAATCCAACCTAACCAACCCAATCCAATCTAACCAACCCAATCCAATCTAACCATCCCAATCTAACCCAACCTAATCCAACTAACCATCCCAATCTAACCTATCCAACCTAACCCCAATCCAACCTAACCAACCCAATCCAACCTAACCAATCCAACCTAACCATCCCCAACCTAACCAACCCAATCCAACCTAACCAACCAACCAACCTAACCAAACAACCAACCCAACCAACCAACCCTCCTAAACCAATCCAACCTAACCAACCCAAATCCAACCCAACCCAATCCAACCTAACCAACCCAATCCAACCTAACCCCCAATCCAACCTAACCAGCCCAATCCAACCTAACCAGCCCAATCCAACCTCCAACCAACCAACCACCCAATCCAACCTAACCAACCAATCCAAACCAAACCAACCTAACCAACCCAATCCAACCTAACCAACCCAATCCAACCTAACCAACCCAATCCAACCTAACCAACCCAATCCAACCTAACCAAACCAACCTAACCAACCCAAACCAACCTACCAACCCCAATAACCAACCCAAACCAAACAACTAACCAACCCCAACCTAACCAAACCCAATCCAACTAACCAACCCATCCAGCCTAACAACCCAATCCAACCTAACCAACCCAATCCAACCTAACTAACCTAATCCAACCTAACCAACCCAATCCAACCTAACCAACTTATCCAACCCAATCCAACCTAACCAACCCAAACCAACCTAACCAACCCAAACCAACCTAACCAACCCAATCCAACCTAACCAACCCAATCCAACCTAACCAACCCAAACCTAACCAACCCAATCCAACCTAACCACCAAACCAACCTAACCAACCCAATCCAACCTAACCAACCCAACCAACCTAACCCTAACCAAACCCCCACCAACCAACCCAGCAATCCAACCTAACCAACCCAAACCAACCTAACCAACCTAACCAAATCCAACCTAACCAACCCAATCCAACCTAAACCAACCCAATCCAACCTAACCAACCAACCCAACCAATAACCAACCCAACCAACCTAACCAACCCAATCCAACCTAACCACCAACCAAACCAACCAAACCTCAACCTAACCACCAACCTAAAACCCAAACCCAACCTCCAACCAACCTAACCAACCCAATCCAACCTAACCAACCCAATCCAACCTCGGTGGATTCTGAGATAGAGAAACGGATCTGTTTCCACAATATGATTTTCGGGCTAAGCGGCACGGATTTATTCCATTTCTACAACCACTTCGTATGATTTTAACAAAAGAGCCAACGGGAAATTTGCCAGCGAAAAAGATAATTATCCATTGACTGGGAATTATCACATTCAGCTAATATGTTATCTGTGACTATTATCTGTGACACCCACTTATAAAGGGTGTCACAGATAACCTGCCGAAGGTTTTTTACGTCGTATTCATATAGTCATCAGTTAACTTCAGCAAAGCAATCGCAGTTCAACGCTTTACTAGTATATAAACAGAAAATAAGCATCTGTTAAATCCTTTTGGCAGCCTATTCGTCATGGAGCTATCGTGAATACGCTCGCTGAGTGGCCTTCGAGTACGTAAACAAACCTACTTCTGTTTACATCCGAAATGTCACATGTCTCGTAGTAGAGGAAAACATCTGGGAAATTATTGCTCTCTCATTATGGATCAAAATTGCACTGAGACCTAAAGATCGGGGGAGGAACACTTCTTTGGGTAAGTTTATTATGCATTTTAGTGAAATGAAAATGTTGGAAACTGAGGAAAAGGTGGAAGTGGATTGGATGCATATGGAAAGTTTTATACGTGTTTCCTTATGTGATTATTTTATTGGTACTAATATGTTATGAAGTAGGTAGGTAGTATATATATGATGAAAGGAAGCATATTTGATTAATTATATTTTCTCTGGTATATTTATGTTATATGGGAATACCATTGTTATTTTTATGATAATACTTTTCTGAAAATTTTTCATTTCTTTGCAGATTTTTTAGGACTAGAGTGTAGTGCACTTTTGCCAGTTCAAGATGGCAGACTGTCTATTATCAAAAATGTGCTCTAAAGGTATAGCAGCTGTGATTGGAGGGATCCTAATTCATCTCACCCTCGGCAATCTCTACAGTTTTGGTAAGAAAAAAATCACATCAGTTTTAGAAATTGTAACTTCTTCATTGTAGGGATCCACTTTCCAGAGACTAAGTCCCCAACTCCACAAAATTTATTTAACAATCTAAGTTGCTGTGACTGCGTGTTCATTTCATTACCCAAGGGGAGGATTGAGGGGCAGCTTTTCCCCATCAACACCCACCGGAAAACACTTTTCACCTTTGTCTGTACGGCAAGATAGAGCTAAAACTAGGGAGGACCGAGTGGACCTCAGCTGTGAACAGTGCTTTCCATGATCTTTTATTTGTGGCATTACCATTCATATCTGCAGATTATTTCCTGTACCTACAATTACAATTATGTGTCCTCTATAAAAATATCATCTTTAATTTGCTCTAGCTTAGTGCTTCCATGACATGATTACTAGGTTTATAGAATTCCTGGTTAGCATGTTAAGGTAAATATGAAATACAAAAGTGCTCTATAACAGATATTATAAATTGAATTAGAATATATACATCTATTTCAGAATATGTTAATAATTAAGGACAATTTTTCTAAGTGAGATACATCTCGGACACATAATTGCTGTTTAAGCAGTTACTTTGAAAAGAGATCTAGTTTGCCTTTGATAGATTTTTAGAATATACAAATAGGTACTTTAAGGTTAGAACTTTCTTTTTGTGATTATATTTGCCTTTTTGATCCAAAGTCACAAGCTTGCACAGGTGCTTTGCTCAAAAATCAATCATCAGAGTATTTTATAACCCCTATCTTGTCAGAATATACTGTTTTTTTTTTTTTTTTTTTTTTTTTGCTAGGGCAGCAAAGCCAGTGATGGACACATGAATGTCTTCTTAACATTCATCATTTCTACCTTAAAATGTTGAACTGCTTTTATTATTTGCTTCTAACTCTATGGTATTTTACATTACCAGGCAATATGATGACATATATGGCTTCCTATATGCACGTCAGAGTTGATTCCAGTATCGATTATGGAAACTTTATATGGGTGAATTCTATAACTACAGCAGCTCAGGGCTGTTTTATGGTATTTGGAGGCCTGTTGGAGAAGAAAGTTGGGCCTAAAATCACTTGTTTTGTGGGCTGTACCTTACTCAGGTAATATTTTTTGTTTGTTTGTCTGTTTTCTGTGTATATATTTCTCTGTTACCCATGTTAGTTGATATGTTTGTGAGCTTTATTAATAGTGTTGAGAAATATTTAATTATTTGTAATTTTCAGTAACATACATCAAAGTAATGAAACTTTTTTTTTCTCTCTCTCTCTGACCGAGACTCCTTTGGAGTTAAAGGGGAAATTTAATGTTCTTAAAATAAAAATAACCAATGTTAAGTTTTCTCTATCATGTTATTGACAATACAGAGCAAGCATTTAATGTCAGTGTGAGTTTCAAATTATTGTTAAAAGTGGAGAGGAGGTAATGTGGCCTTTGATTATGCAATGCAAGGATAAAAAATTGATAATGATTGAAATTGCATGTAAACAGACAGTGCATTGATTTTTCATGAGAACTTTGTGTGCATGACGATTTTGACTGACTAGAAGAAATTGTTATAACTTGTAAGGCAGTGCTAGCTCATAATTTTTTACAATGGTCTGTACTTTTATTGTAAAAATGGGCTCTGTCAATTATCATCATATATTTTTTGCATCAAGTAAATCTTTGAATAGATTAACATGCGTGTTTATGCTTAGGAATTTTTATTACTAACATTTTTTATTTAGAAACTGCTTTTCTTAAAAGGCATGTGAATGCACATTTTTTAAAGGCAATCACTAAGATTTTTCCTCATTCATGTTCTGGCATCGATGATTTGATCAATGATTTTGTTCTCTGATTATGTAATTTAACAATAAAACTACTACTTTTATAAGAATATCTTGCACAAAGCCAAAAATAATAATCTCATTATTTATACGTCTTAATCAAGATAATCAGTTATTATGTGGCACATGTAAGCTCAGCATTTACAGAATATCAATACTTCGTGATTCCTTTTATAAAATCTATTGAGTTTCTTTTATTTTTTTGTATGAGTAAACATGTATAAGCAATAAACCTTACATTGGAGTCCCTATTCCTAGCTTCATATATAGAAATTGATAAATTATTCCTCTTCAAATTTGCAGTGATCCATTTATTTTAAACATGTATGATGGGCATTTTGATAAGAGAATTTGGAATTTGTGAAGGAGTTAGTCACCAATGGTTCATTCACACATATGCTTTGTTACCTGAATGCTAAAATTAATGTTTTAGCATGATTGTCATAAAGAATATAAATGCTAGCATATGCCTTAAGGGCGTCAACTACCCTCATAAAGATTCAAAAGAATACAGTATAAGATTATCCAGAAGAGAAACTCACAATATAAGTACAGTCTGTATAAATCACTGACACATTTTCTTAAGGCTGCAGTATTGTAGCTTTGGTCTTAGGAAAATAAGCCTAAAGTTTGTAAATAGTATTTCAGACTTTTTTCACTCTATTCATGATGATTTAGGAGAAAGAAGAAACATACCTTCTGTTTTTTTGTTTTTTTTTTTCTCTCTCTATCTCTCTCACTTTATCACCCTCTTCTCTCCATATCCTTTGAGGGCCTCAATTACCCACATAAAGATTCAAAAGAATACAGTATAAGATTATCCAGAGGAGAAACTCACAATATAAGTACAGTCTGTAAAAATCACTGACACGTCTTCTTAAGGCTGCTTTGGTCTTAGTAAAATAAGCCTAAAGTTTCTATATAATATTTAAGACTGTTTTCACTCCATTCATAATGATTTAGGAGAAAGAAGAAGCATACCTCTCTGTAATTTTTTTTCTCTCTGTCATTCTCTTCTCCATACCTTTCTGTAAATTTTTTTTCTTTCTCTCTATCACTCTCTTCTCCAATTTTAAAAGCTTTTTGCTACATAGATAATACTTTTGTAGCAGCCTTGCTGTGTATCTATACAGTATAAGCTTGTTAGCTACACATTATATCAAAGAAACTATTATAGAAGTTTTTGTCCGAATGTTGATACTGCCTAACCCACAGTTTAGTATGGTTTAGTGTGTTCTTTGCATTGTCTTATAAATCCCATAAACTGGCTTCATTTCAGCGCTGGTATCATGCTGACCCACTATACCATTGAAGTATCGCTCTTTGCTGTTACCATGACATATGGGCTGTTGTCTGGGCTCGGAATATCCTTGTCTTATGTTACTCCCCTTGCTTGTGGCATGAAGGTAACAGGTTTTATTGTTTTACCTACCAGATAAGATGCAACAGAGTGTGTGGGATTTTTTTGTTTTGTTTTGTTTGTAAGTCTGTTGTTTTTTTATGTATTCTTTACTGTTTGTAGATGATTATTATTTCTTAATGGCCACAGATTTGTAAGATGTGATTTGGGAAAGTTTGTTCAGTCAGCTTTAATAGTTTATGCAGTCTGGATGGGTGCTTTATTTCTTTTTACATGAAATATAATGCATACTTCATTTAGAAAATACTTTAAATATTTCCTTCTATTTTGTACCATGTGATAGATATTACTTTATTTTAAAAACTTCCTACATATTATTTATATTGGTAATTTTGGTAATGTATAAGACAGTCTTATGAAGTTGGTACAACTTTATTAATTTTTTCTTCTTGCAGTGGTATCCAGATCGGAAAGGTTTTATCAATGGGATGATTGTCGCTGGGTTTGGCCTTGGTGCTTTAGGTTCTACTAACTTTCAAACTATGTACCTGAATCCAGACAACTTACCGCCTGAAAAAGATGGGTGAGTTAGTTTTTTTTTTTTTTTTTTTTTTTTTTTTTTCTATGACATAATTACTTTCCTTTCCATCCTCTCTCTCTCTCTCTCTCTCTCTCTCTCTCTCTCTCTCTCTCTCTCTCTCTCTCTCTCTCTCTCTCTCTCTCTCTCTCTCTCTCTCTCTCTCTCTCTCTCTCTCTCTCTCTCTCTCTCTCTCTCTCTCTCTCTCCCTCTCTCTCTCCTCTCTTTTCATCCGTTTCTACATCTATCCTGTTTGTTCACATTTTTTTTCCATTTTTCTCAAACTTTTTTCTGAGAGAAAAAATATGAATATACAAAGAGACAATGGCTCAGAAATATTGATTCTCACAAATTAGTACAAGAATATTGATTTTTATACATTTATCGGACAGGTACTTTAAAGACCCAGAGTTGTTGAATCGAGTGCCTGGTGTCTTTATTGCATTGGGTGTGATTTTCTTGGTAATGCAATACATAGGATGTTTTCTACTGAGTAAACCCAGAAATGATCACGTGAGTTTTTCTGTTTTAGTAAGTTATTTTGCACGAGAGAGAGAGAGAGAGAGTGTGTGTGTGTCTGTGTGTGTATTTTCATATAGGTGTAGGTGGGTGTGTTCATATTTATTTATACGTGATAGTGTATATGAGTGTACTTGTCTGTGTCTATGTACTGGCCTGCATTGAATGGCAAACCTGGGGATGTGTGTTTATCTGTGTTTGTGATATAGAAGACATTTACGGCAGTCTCCGTAGCATTTGTCTTAAACTAATGAAGCAATCACTTTATATTAAGTTGAGTACAGACACGGAAAGAAAATGTAATAATTTTTTTCTTGCTATCAAGTCAAAAGTGAACATATACATTACAGCCATAAGAAAGCATTTCTGTACAAAAGTGAATCATTACATTCAACAGCATGTAAAGACTCAGTAGGATTTTTTTTTTTTTTTTTTTTTTTTCGTTTTAGCAATGGTGCCAACAACAAGAGGACGAGAGTTTACTTGTTTCCAGTGAAATAGAGAATATGGCAGAGAGAATGCCTGTTAGCACAGCTTTACTGACAGATAGAGGTAAGTCATATTTATACATAGTGAGGCCTAGTTATATTTCGTTATATTTTGGATGATACATTGGGGCAAGATTTGCATTTTCTCTTGCTCTCTCTT
>NW_020872641.1:185385-197885 GCF_003789085.1 Penaeus vannamei
TACTTTCCAGTTACTACTGTTCTTTTTTTCGATAATATAATAAGTTTTTTAGGATTGTCAATTAGTTAGTAGCTACAAATTTTTTTCTTGACGATTTCTTTCCAGTACTACTTCTTTTTCATTCATAATAAGTAGTTTTTGTCAGGATTGGTCAATAGTTTTTGGGGCCTTCTAAATTCTGAGTGGCTACAAATACTCCGAGTTTCATAAATATGGCATATTAGAAAAAATACTTCTAGCAGCTTGCCATATGTAAGATAACAAGCAAACCTCAGCCCTTGCTCCAAGTAATTTTGTATGGTCTTTTCTTCTCCCTTTTCTTTCTCTTCTTCATCCCCTTCTGTCCACTTCCTAAGAGCCATGCTGAAAGGATGAAAGGCTGGCTGGTTTTGTCATGAAGGGCCTCCAGGAGCTATGGCACAGTATTCCCTTGGTTAACCACCATGCCCTTACCCCACATGGGTACCCTGGAGTTTATCCTTATTAGGGAAATTAAGGCTTACCCCGTCATCAACTAGCCTATCTAAATTTGATTTTATTGGTTTCCTATCCTCTGCCTCTCCTTTGAAAATGGCTCCACATACTGATACTAATATTCCCTCCTCTGTTGTTACTGGCAATCTATCCATTCTGAACTACCTACCCAGGTCATGATTCAATCTTCAGAATGCAACCTTCCTCTCTATCAACATTTCCCACTCCATCTACTGCTCAAGTTTCTTCACTGTCTGTCCCTTCCCCCCTCATTACTACTTTTCTTCTGTATTGTTCTCCTCTGCCCTTGTCATTCTACTGCTTTCACCTCTGTAAACCTTTCGAGTACTATCTTTGGCCAAGCTAAGTGGGATTGATTCTTTGTGATTCCTCCAACAGGTCATTACTCTGACCATACTCTTCTCTTCCAACAATGTCTCAAAAAACAACTAATCAAAGATTCCTTTTGCAGCCGTTCTGATCATTCATGTCTTGTCATAGTTACATCTGAGTCCTAAGCTCATGCACTATTTACCCTGACTGACCTCACTGGCAAACCCATTCCTGCAGAACATCACTCCTCTCTTAATACTTTTACCAGAACTTTTTCTGTCTCCCCGACTGATTGTTTTATCTGGTCAGACTATGAAAACAACCTACTTGCCTGCACTGTTGACTATGATGCAATGGACAGTGAAAGTCTTACACCAATGTTTCTAAGATAAGCTTCTGTAAATATGACTTCTCCACTAAGTTAAGTTAAGTTGGACAGGTGCCCTGTTCAACCATACCAACGCCTTCCATGTCAATGTCAGAAATGTTGGTGTTTTGGCCACCCAGTCAAACACTGTCGCTCCATAGCCCACTGCTCTCTGTCTGCCCAACCTGGTCATGACTGTTCAAATTGCTCTGCTCAATCACATGTACATGCCCATTTTGGTGGGTCCCATAATGTATTTTATAGGAGCTGCATTGTTTATAAGCTTAAATGTGAGGTAGCAGCTCTGTTTCAAAATTCTGTGTGAGGCTAGACAGGAAGCACATCGACAAGCTTTTTGATTCTATCTATTCCCACTGTCCTTTGCTCTGTTCCCCTCCCATCTTCTTCCCCAGCATCTCTTCCCTCTACACTGAACCATCCTACCTCTATTTCCCCTCTCCTCCAGTCAAATTCCTTTTCAAATCTAAATCCAGATACTCCAGTCTGTACCAATTCTCCAATGCCTACCCCTCCTCCTTCTCACTTTCCCTGTCACACCAGACAACCTAACTTTCCACCCCATTTTTGCCTACCACATCCTCTCCTACACCCTCCTCTTTCTCTACTCCTCAAACATCTATCCTCTCTTCTCCTTCTCACAAGAGTACGTTTGTTTCTCAGACCTCCCCACCCAACTCCCCTCAGAAACTCTTGAAGACATCCCCAATTTCCTAGACATTACCCAAGAGAATGTTTCCGCTCTCTCATCTACCCCCCACTCCTATTTCTATTCCCATCTGATACCCATCCTCCTCCCCATGAATTTCCCCCTACCCCTCTTCCTCCCACTCTTTCCCAACACACTTTATCCTTTCCTCCTTGTGCACCTTTCCCTCTTTGTTCCCAATTATTTTTATCTCTCCCACCTGGATGCTCACATGAATATGCTCTGTTGCAACAGCGTCCTTCTCCAGACCCCTCCCCTCCCCTCCTGACATTCTTCCTGATACTTCACCACCTTCCCAGTCCTCTTCCTCGGATTCTTCTCTTGCTTCTTCACCAAGAACCAACTCTGCCTGTATTACCCATTGATTGTTTTATATCTTTTGCCAGTTTTCCTTAAATAATTTTCCTACTGCTTCCCCAGCCAGACACTCCATTTCATCCAGTTGACCTATGTCCTTAACCCTCTCCTTTACTAATTTCTTAATTTACTCCATTTGCACCCCATCTTTACCCTTCCCTATCATACTACGGTATAGCACTCTATAACATTTAACATTTAACACCTTTTATCCTAATCGTTTACTCATTTTTACTCTTTTCGTACTTTAACATAGTGCTATATTAGCTTTCATGTCTAGCACATGTATTTACTTCAACCATAAACTGTGTACAGCATGTAACTTGCAGATCTGTACACTAATTAAATTTCTAAGACAGAGAATGGCTGTACTTCATGGAATGGAGAGTGTATCAGTAGTGTTGTAATTTAGGTGTTGATGTATATCTAGGGATGACTACCATAAATACCAGATTTAGCATTATTAGATTGCATTTTTGTATCTATAATGTTTTTTTTTTCATATTTTAAAAGCTGCATATGAATTATTTCATCATTTTATGGATATTAAATACAGTTTTATCTGTGGACCTTTAATAATTCATTGGAACTTGCATAAGTTATGAATGCTGAAAATTTTCTTTCTCTTTTTCAGGTTTTATCCTGACTTTTATTGTACCAAATGGCCTTTGAAGTACAGTTCTCCAAACAAAGTCTGTGGATATTATGCACAATATATATGTAAAGTAACTAAAGATTAGATCTATAGATCATTGACATATTTCATAAGATATATATGTAAAAGTTATGTTTGTATAATATAAATGATATATTTTAGTGCATAACATGATGCACTATGGTCAGAATTTGTATTCCTGTTGTGAAATCAAAATAATAATATATCAGAATATTTTTTCATCTGTTGTACTTTTAAAATTTTCATAATGTTATATAGGCAATATTACTTACAATATTATGTACAACAAAGACGAATACATTCCTAAAAAATTTAATCTATTTTGATTGTTAAAGAACAAAAAAACCCTTCCTCATATAGAAATATATAGTGACAAATGTTTTCAAGGAAGGATATCAGAATTATTTCAAGATCAAAGAAAATTCTGCAGTATGGTTTATTTTTTAGCATATTTCTACCATGTGATAAAATAATATTTATTACTTATGGATGTTTATAATAAATCAAGCTTTTACCAAAAATTAAAAATATGCAAATAGATATTTTTTCTTCCCCTGGTCTACAGACTATCTTTTTCAGATATTAAAACCATAGGATCCAGGTGATATAGATGTAATGTCATGAAAAAAATGGCTGTAGAGTGGGTGACAGGAATGCCTTATCATACAATGGGGGGGGGGTGATAACAGGGTGGCTAATAGGAATCTTTCATCGTGGGAAATTGTAGTGGAGTAGCAAGTGACAGGAACTTTTTGTCATGAGTGCACAAAGCACTTGGTGGGAGGTTGACTCAGTGGGGCTTAAGGAACATGGCTTTTGAAACACTATGTATAACTATTGGTATAAAACTCCTTCAAGGATCTTTTAGACAAAAAAAAATGATTCATCAGGAAATTAAATAGTCCATACAAATGACAAATTTATTAATCAAAGTGCATACACAAACAGGTGGCAGTTTTGTACTAGTAACCTGACTTCTCTAATGTCAGTGTTGAAAAATACCAATATGGAGAGGTTTATTAATGCATGAAGTTCAGAGCACAACAGAGCTGTTTGATGATGGATCTCAATATGCTTTATACAATTCTTCCAACGAATGTGAAATAGACACTGAACACAATTTGTAAAAAATTATTATGATGCTCTTCTTGTTTTTTCTTTCATCAAGGTTTTCCTTGATGAACAATTAATGCCTCTAAAAAATTAACATTCACCATAAAACTGATGATTAACATAGTAATATACCTAATCGTTCTGGAATAGGCAATCATTGTCTGTACCGGTTGACACAAATGATATAATATTGATTATTATAACATATGCTGATGATATTTATCTTGACAAGAAACTTTCATTCAAAAGACATCATAATTCAATTTAAATTCTAAAAATTCCTGCGTATCCACTCATTTATACCTGTAAGTTCTTGTTCAAGGTGACGTTTAACTAGCCAACTCTAGTCATTGATAGAGGGGATAAAATACATTCATTTACTGAATGTTCACATATAACATGCTGGACGTTGTTAATTAATCACTCTCTCTGTCTCTCTCAATGAACAAAGGTATTATTAGACATACATGCACATGTACAGTAATTCTTAGCATTCTGTGTGGTATGGTATGGTATAATGGAAAGCACAACTTGATATGGGCAAAACAGAGAGGACTAATATACAATATATAAATATAAGTGTGAGAGGAGAGGAGAGAGGTTGGGCCAGTCATATTACATTACCCGTGACAGTGGATCATCTATAGAGGTTTGAATTACTAAAAGTTGTACTATCAGAGTGGCAAGTTATTTTCCATCAAGCACTGAATTTACAACAGTATTGCTTGGCCTTTTCACAGTCAAAATTAATGAACACACTTGGTATTACAGTCAGTTACTGAATACACAATTTCTACATCAAGAGCATGGTTTTCCTGTTTTTTTAATTCTTCATTCTTTCTTAGTTGATGAAAACAATTTCTGCACTGATAACACAAAAGTTTAAAAGTCTAATTTCAAAAGAAATCCAACAGCAAGTTGATGCAACAAGTAAAATGATTCACAATGTTTGTACTAGACTGAACTGAGGTTTCTCAAGACGGGAACATGCAAGTTAGTTCTTTGGTTAGTACCTACCAATAACATACTAACAAACATGAAAGCACAAGAGACTAAACTAAAGCCGAGAGAAAGAGCAGGTGGGAGAGAAGAAAAGTAAAAGAAAAAAAACATGCATTTTGCTATAAAAAGAAAACTATTTCTTACATACTATGGATACAACTGAATCCAAATGGTGGCTTTGGCATTACATTTTCAAGCCAAATAAAAAGAAAAATTCATGTCCCGAAGTAAATAAATAAGAAATGGTAGTTACAACTCATATCCATCTATCACATTCATACCAGTAGTAGTTAGTACTTCCAATTGGTTATTTACTAACAAACCTTTCACATTTGAGCAATCTTGCTAACATTTAAGGCTTGGTTTCAATCAACAGGATCATTGTGAGCCCTGTTAAGACAAATCATGGGTGTAAAACATATAACATTGCAACACATTATGTCCAGTGTAATAAAATTACACAACTGAATCCTAGTAGACAGGATTGTATAGCTTGGAATGATATATAGCTGGAAAAAATACCTATCAACAGATGCTGGCTACACCTCATATTGCTTCACTCCTATCTACTCAAAAAAAAATAATAATAATAAAAGAATAAAAAAATAAAAAATAAATAAAAATAAAAAACAAACATTCAACATTATCGTTTGCAACTTTCTGTTAAAAAAATAAATAAAAAAGACACAAGTGGCAGCACTCTCCATAAACAGGTTATGTGCCCTAGTACCACTCCTCTTACAACTAATGCAAGGTATAGGCTCACTCGCAGTGAATTAAAAAGGAAATAAACCACAGCTAAAAGTAAGACTGGCACAAAATAAAATTACCATTTCATCGTTCAAGGTCTTTCAACATCTTGCTGATGTCTACTGAAAAGGGGTTGACGATGCAACACAGAGGAATAGGTTTTAAGTCTGAAGCCACACTTCACAAGTGTACAGTGAATAAATCATATGCTACGACTTTAATGGAGCACAATACTTTATGATTTTTTTTCTCTCTTTGCATCCATTCATAAATACAGCTGGTGGAGTGTGGCTGGAGGTTAAAAATATCTTACACCACAAAACATAAATATTAGATAAGGAACTACTAACAATTTTAAAAGTAACAAGTATAAATAGCTGAATCAAGACTAGGATACAGATATACATGGGGTCTTATTGTTACAACTGAAAAATTAAACAACATTACTACCAATAATAAACACAATGTTAAGCGATAAAAATCATAAACTGAAAGCATTTTTTTTTCACACATTTCAGTAACTTTTAACAAACACATTACGTAGTTCATGTATTGCACTTAATTGTAACATCTAGCATTTAAACATAGAAATGCAAGTATCTGGCCTTTGCTTGGAATGAAGAAAACAGAATGTATTTAAAACAAATTTCTGTAGAATGTTGCAATTCATGGTCAGTAAAAAGAAATTGCAACCTCCAAGAAAATATTATGTTATTCACTTCCAAATATGAATATATAAAACTGATAAAAAAAAGTAAAAAGAAAACCCTGATTCAAACTGGCCAAACACACCCACAGACCATGGCTATTACTTTGAAAAAACACCCTCTCACAATTCAATGCCCTGTGGCAGATGTTTGGCTGTATTGCTGTGGGACCTGACTTGCATTGTGTTCCCCAGTGTCCTCTGAGGAAACAGATTGGCTAGGCCCTTCCCCCAACTGCCTGTTGTTGGACACAAGGCCCATTGCCTGAGTTAGCCACTGTGCTGCATATAGCCCATCATAAACATGCCGGACCAAATGTTGTGTCAGGACGGGTGTGGATGTGAACTCGAGTCCACACGCTCCACACTGCTTTGGGGTAGTTATGCCAGTGCTCTCTTGTGAATTCTCTGGAAGACCACTATTACTACAACTCAACACTACATTATCTGAAGCTTGTTCATGTTCCTGCTTGCTTGTAGCCCTGTGTCTGCTGAGTCTTCTGTGTGTACGGGTCCTTGTCTTGCTACTGGGAGATGACAGACTGAGTGCCTGCACTGCTTGTGACAACAATGCATCAGCCGCTTGAGGGAGTGGAGGGACACGTGGTAGACCTACCTCAGCTGGACATTGGCTGGTAGACGAGAATGCGACCAGGCAGTCTGCTCCACCCCCAGCCATATCACCTGCTGGGCCACCCATCCAAGTATTGCACTTTCTTATTGCCTCAGCTTCATCCTTTCCCTTGACTCTCTCTGGCAATCCTCTCTTGTTGACCTTGCTTTGCTGGTTAACATCAGGCCCCCTTGCACAAGCCCTCTGTGGTCTTACACTTCTCTTGCTGCTCGACTCCACCTGCAGGCCCACTGCCGTGTTTGTAACATCTATCAGGGGAGACATCTTTTCACCTTATCATGTCATAATCTGAAGAAAAGGAGAAAATATTTATATGAAACAATATATACATTCTGAAAGACATTCTCTATCAATAATAAGTACAAAAATATTTTGGCTTACATTTACCTTTTATTTTTAAAGCTATAGACAGTACAACAGAAGATGAAAGTAAAATGAACAATGAAACAAAATAACAAAGCAAGAAACAAAGAATAAAATGGAAAAAAGAAAAAACTAACTTTTATTCTCTCAATCTGAATTCCACCAGCCCACCTCTTTCCCTCTATCCCTCTTCCTCTTTCCTAATAAATGATGAGAATAAAGATATGACTAATACTACTAATAAAGAAAACAAAAATTACAGAAAGATATATATATATATATCAAGATATTCCTATGATCCATGGTCATATTTGATTCAGTATGTAAGTGCTTACATTTTTTGCCTCCTGGCTGTACAAAAAAGAACATTAGGAAGGCTGTGTTGGTTCATCTGTCAATAGTCTCAAAATAATTAACAATGACTTTTCCTTTTAATAGACTACAGAAAGATGATGGCAGCAGATGAATCAGCTCAATATGAGAGGGGTTTGTCTAATCTATTTATCTATTTGCGTCAACACCATGAACATGAGAAAATAAAAGACAGTAGCACTACCGGCTCAATGATAATAATGATAAATAGTAGACAATTAAAAATAAATGGTAATAGTAATAAATAGAAATACTAATAAATAAAAATACTAATAAAAAGTAATACTACTAATAAATAGTAATAATACTAATAGAGAGTAATAATACAAATAAATAATAATAATACTAATAAATAGTAATAGTACTAACAAACAGTAATAATAACAATAAACAGTAATAAAAATAAATAGTAACAATAGTGTTTAATAGTAACAGCAATGAAGAGTAGTAGTAATCCATAGTGGTGGTGGTGACTGGTGATGGTGATGATGGTGACTGGTGATAATGATGATTATCATGATGATGATGATGATGATGATGATCATCATCATCATCATCATCATCATGATAATGATGGTGTTGATGTTGGTGGTTCACTTGTGGTGGTGTGGGTTGTGGTGGTGGTAATGGTTTTTGTGGTAGTGAAATAAATGAAATAATGGAGCAAAATCTCATAAAAATAAATTAATAGCAAAGCCATCACTAATGCTGTATATACCAGACAAAAATCATTATTCACACTGTCAAATACTAGTGTTTGGAAGTACCAATATTGAAATCCTTGCTGAAGGGACTTTGAGTGCCCCTCTCCTCTATATTTCTGTTCCAATCTCTGACTGTTGAGTTATGGACAAAAAATCTGTCTCTGTGTATGCAGCCAAGGCAAAATTGTTTTGATCAAAATCTTACAACTATTTAGAAATTAGGTGGCACCTTATTCTCACTTTCAATCTGTACAAGCTGAAGTATTCTCCAATCTATATAAGCTGAAATATGAATATATAAGCTGAGACATCTTAAGAGAATGTAAAAATTCCTTTGAGTTTAAGAAAGGGCAAGTATGGTGGTAGTTAATTCTTGGAACTAATGTATTCTGTACACTAAATTATTATTGACAAAATTAAGACATTGATAAACTAAAGCAGACTCATCAAACCTTTTCTGCTCCATATAACAGACACTAGCTATAACTGCAAGGCTATGGCCGGGAACGCACAAACACTCGTGTGCTGTGCCAAGACTCCATGCCTCCCTTTGTAATGTTATTTTCTCTTTTTCTGCTTAAGCCTTTTTAGGTTTTAAGCAATTTTTCAATATCTATATTTGTCATTTGATTTGTTTTAACCAGTTTGTGATACAGTTTTCCTTGCACAGACTCTATAGCATTTCTCTAGGTAATCCATAACTCAGTACAATAATAATAATAACAATAAGTAACATTTTGTTGTGTGTCATTTTTTTTCTCATATTTGATTTTTTGTAATATGACCTGCATCGACAGTCATGACAGAAAGGAATAAGATCCCGAGCATGAAAATAGTGTCCTCCATAAAACCTGCGCTCTTCCAGTCCTGGCTCATAGATGGTACATTCCACACTTGTTTATTGATAGAAATAATGCAAAGACCCCTTCCTAAATACGTAATGAGTCTAATCACCCTCTAAGAGCTTTGTACACTTACTGCAAGTCATTATTTTCACCCTGGCCTTTAGCCTAAATTCTCATGACAGCAAGTTCCCGTCACCCCTGCTCTCAGAAATTTTCCCATATTGGCATGTTCACGTCACCCATCCCTCAAGCCACATTTTTTCATGATGTGATGGTCACATCATCCCAATCATAAGGGCTAACCATATCTGATGTCTCCCAAAGAGAAAATGCTACTTTCCAACTACATTAAAAAGGCAATTAGGATATAACATAGATGTCCTCATAAAACTCTGGGAATGGGACTGAAAATACAAATACTGTCTGTCTGACATCATACTACTTATTTGGGGTTGTACATGAACTTGGATCTTTTCTTGCTTAAACATTTAGCCCAATCAAGCCATGCTGACTATCTGTAGCATGTATTTGCCTAAAAAAGTGGACCAAAATGTGCATTACATTGGCAGGAAGGGTGAATTTACCATATATGAAGGTGGTTTACAAGAAGCAGTTTTTTTAGTATTTATTGTTTTAATAAAAGTACTACTACGGAGAGGGGGGAAGTTCGGTTTGCAAAATACTGAGTATTATGAAGGGTATAATGTCACATCTAGTCACTTCGTAAATGTCAAAGTTGGTATACATTTCAGCAAAACTCTAGGTATGGAGCAGAAGATGGAGATGCCTGATATGTTATTTATCATCAACTAAAAGTATAAATATGATTTATGAGCAACTACTTCATTCACTGCAAGGAGTAACAGAATGGAATTATCAGAATGGCAAAAGATACAGCCCACGATCTATGCGGCTCCTGGGATATGCTGTGGAAGAATATTTGGGGGAAAAATAAATATTCTTCCACTTTCTGTCCACAAGTATACCATCTTCAACATTGTAAAGATTAACAACAAACTGAATAGATTTTAGGTTACATACTTTTTCTAGAAAATTACTTAAGGTAATCATTTGGGTAATTCTCCAGAATAGAACTATAAAACTGAGAAAAACTTAGGTTATGCTAAAATATAAAAGCAAACAAGTATAAGAAATGTTCTACAGAAAATTAAAGTAATGCCACTATCATTCACTAAATAAATATATATATATATATAATCTATCAAAGTCACTGGGTCAAGACCTTCCAAGCAGTAGCCTCCAAACTTTATTGTTCAGCAAAGACACACACACTTTTACCAAATAAATCCTGGCAAAATGCTTAGGATTTTATCATGAAATAAGGAATTAGTCCGAACTCTATTTTCAGAATATGTACAAGTAGGGGCTTTAGCCAAAACATAAGGCACAAACTTTATGGTTCAATTCTGGTAAATGACTAGTTCTTATTTATGATAAAAGATTTAACATGCTCTTTTTTTCAAATATATCAAAGCAAACACATAGATCAGATGCAGTGCACCATAAACAACACATTACTGAGTCCCTCTACGTAAGATCTGTGAGCTAAATTTCAGGTAGTTAATGATATGAAAATCCACACTAACAATTTAAACAGCAGTCTAAAAGGCATTCTGGGCAACGTTCTTCCCAGACCATATTCAAAGGCTTTTGCAAAAAGGTAATGTCCTATCCTCTCCAGGGGAGTCTATGATACAGAAGAACAAACCATAAAAGGTTGCCAGTAAAATGGATGGCACATCTTAACTAAGAGACCAGAAATGGCATGACATACATGTCACATCCACTATACTTTTAGTGTACTAATCATGTTTACACAGAGACAGTTCCATAAGTATTTTATCACCAAAGAGTCAATTATTAGTCCTATGTCTATCAGATGTTTAGCCTATTCCTCGACTTTTTGGGGGAAAGAAATTAGAATTTTATTTTTTCTGATATTGATTTTTGAAAACCATTTAAAAAATCATAATATGCGAAATAATAATAATCACATTAGTATCAATAGCAGCAGATGAAAAATCAATTCCCAAAAATTTGAGGAATTGTGAAATCCAGTGCGGTTAGCAGGGCCAACACATTGATTCCTTGGTCGTCAAGACAAAACAAAATTCACAAAAAAATACATAAACTCATGGTCAATGGGTTAATAAGAAAAATAATACACTATAATTTAAAATAAGAACGCATTTGTATATGAGGAACTATGGAGACGCCTCATAATATTATAAAAAAATCATAGCAATGGTAACTTTACCCAAAGACAGTTCTCACTACAAGTAACACTACTTCTCAAAACAAACCAAAGATTCAAAAAATCAAAAAATACTTACAAAATAACAATTTGGTAAATCTCAAATTACTCCACGTGTCCCCAAAATAATTAACGAGTTTGTCACAAAGAAATGCACATAGAAAAACAACAATATCAACAAATATCTTCAACACTATGACAGAGCAAGACACGGTGTCTGCACAAGGGAAGTGAGGGAAGAACTGACAGGAGCAGCCAGTTCTTTCACCAGCCCCGCCTCTCTCCTCATCATCACACATTTGCATACTTCCCCTTCCTTCCTTCCTCTCTCCTTTCCCCCCATCCCTTGTCCCTACCTTCCCTCCCTCCCTCTGCCCATTCATCCCCCTCCTCTCTCTTGTCTCCTTTCTCTCTATCTTTCCACTTTACTTTCCATTTCTTTTTTCACCTTTTCTCTCCATTCTTCCCTAAGTCTTTCTTTCTCTCTCTATTTCTCTCCTCTTCCTCACTCCGTCTCGTCTCCGATAAAATATATATAAGCAACAGAAGCTTGAAGGAAACCCAAGTTTTTTTTTTCTCTCTCTCTCTCTTCCCCCCCATTGAAGGGTTAATGTATGCACCGAGAGATCCTTTACACATTACCTGGCCCGAACCCTTTTCCCTCCTCACCCTTATTTGCATAGGCCGACCCCTTTTCCCTTCCCCCTTTCATTTGCATAGGCCTATATGCATACGCAAGTAGCATTTAAACCACGCATACAATTATTCAACTAAAAAAATAACCAGACGACCGTTTGGCCTT
>NW_020872641.1:202885-210385 GCF_003789085.1 Penaeus vannamei
ATGACATCCACGGAACTAATCACATTTAATTTAGCCAAAAATGTATGAGCCAAATTCCCCCCCATGTTTTCGAGAGCAAGGGGTGAAACCGTTACCCCTTCAACGAATAAAAAGGCTTTAGGAACGTGTGTATATGCTCGGTCATACTGGAAGCGGTTAATTTAAATGTCTATTACGTATGCAGACAACCTTTCCCCTCCCTCCTTCCTTCCTTCTCTGAATTAGCGCAGCATAAAAAAGGTATGGCTGGATACTGCGACCGGTAGCAAAAAAAAAAATTAGCTATTTACATATGCGATGTCGGTTACAGGTATAATGCATGGGCGCCTCTTTTTTCTACCAGCATCGGCATGGTAATCATATTAGAGAATGTGGCTTTAAACTGAGCTCCCAGAGATGTTTAAATGTAGTATTTTAACTCAACTTTGAATACGTGCGGGAAAAGGAGTAAAGATTTCGGATTCTTCCTTTTTCTCGTCCCCAGCTAGTGTCAATAAAAGTTATTGATTTCTCTTTTTAGGGTTATTACTACACACTACAGATGAAACATAAACCTCAGAGCTACAATAATTATTGGAACGCAAAATACACGGATTGTTTTGCTAAGTTTTTGAATTTTCACCGGCTGTATCTACTTATGACATCGTGGGGTCGAGAATGAAAAGGTCTCCTTTGAGGCTTGAAGCGCGTCCCAAAATGCGCCAATCAGAACACAGTTCTGAATTTCTGCGCCTTCTCATTGGCCACCATCCCTCTCCTGTTTTTGCCATCCTTATTTCCCGTCGTTTATTTTCGGTTTTCGTTTCTCAGACTTCGAAGACCTTAGAAAAGGTAAACAAGAGGCATGTATTTCAGCAATCCACACAGAATCAGCAATATTTTTTAAAATTTCATCACAAAACTTTTGGCAAAAAATCCAGAATGCGTCGACCTGTTAATGATGGAAAGAAAGTCTTCGATAATTAAGTAAAAACAATGAAAGTCCCGAGGAATTCACGCTCAGGCGAAGACGGAAGGAGGCGAAGCGAAGGCGATTTGAGACTAATTTTAGTCTTTTAGTCGAGTTGTGGCGCCTGAAGAGTGTGGCAGTGCTATCTCCTCTCTCTCACGAAGCTATTCTTTTTTTGGCTACCACGTGCCGGTAGGAGAGAAGAAAGGAAGACCCTGAAATACTGAGAGACTCGAGAAAAACACTGCTCACACAGAAGGGGAGATATAAGGAGAGAAAAAATACGATTAGCAAAGTATCAAAATTTTTCATAAAAGCATTCACGGGAGGGAGAGATTGCGTGCTCATTTCTAGGTAATTTGAGAGTGATCTTTTGCTGTAACTGTTATCTCTTTCCTTCAGGGGTGTGGTTAGCAGGAGACGAGCAGAAGTAAGTATATGTATTTATGAAAGTGATGGTGGAGGCTGAGATTGAGCATGAACCCTTTTCATCATTACAGTGACTGTGGAAATCACTGTTAATGGAGTAGGTTTCCCTCTGCACAGATGTTTTTGGAATTAGGGGGAAAGGAAGTGCATATGGTGTTGCTTTTGGGGCCAAAATTATACTAACATTTTTGGGATATAATTGGATCCTGTGTTGGGTCCTGGATCAAAGAAATCGTTAAGAGGTAGTAGGGTTACTCAACAATAATCACAGGGGGATTTTTTCTAATATTAATGAAATTTTGCAAATGGCAGAAAAACTGAGTCCAGAAATGTCTGATTGGTTTTAACAGCTTTAAACTCTGGTAAAAGTTTGCAAGACATCTTTATTGGCTTTCGTTGCTGATACATTTTTGTGCCTTCACATTTTCCCCAGATTTTGAGCTTTCATCCAGTATGTACTTTACAGTATTGAACTTCATTTGAGGTATCATTTTACTTTCTAAGCTTTATCAAACATACCCAAAAAAGTTCTACCAAAAAGTGTAGTGTGCTTTGCAGCATTATGAACCAAATATATTTTCTGTCACAACACGTAGTAATCTTATAAGAACTGCTATCATAACCAAGACAAATGTTCATCTTGAAAATGGTCTGCAAACTTCAAGAAAGTTTTTCAACTTTTAATGTATTACTGAAATTTACAACTCAAAAGAGCAAATGTATGAACCTATGGATCCTCTTCTGATTGCCGTTTTTCCTTCTCCAATTTAGTCCTTTTGTAGAAATTATTTATTTATTTTCTAAGCTTTTTCAAGCATTTTTCAAAATTTTGGAAAATTTAGGATATGATTTCAGTTTTATACAGCCATAGCACATTGTAAGCGGTAAAAGTTAAAGAGAGCAACTCGAGGTTATAGAGTGGAAGAAATAGAGTAGTATAGAACATAATTTAAGCTGCAGCAGCCTCTGGGTTAGGAATATTTTTGGTTCGTGGATCCGTGGGAGTAGCTGGAGTAATAGGGATTCAGACAGATACATTCACTCCATAAAGGATTACCAATACTTTCATTTATATAGTCTACCATGGAAATCAACTAAAGATTCACACATATTACAAAGTGAATAATTGAAACAAGTATGAAGATTGTAAGGTTGGATGGCTGCTTGAAGTGAAAAGTTACCAAATTTAGCTGCAAAATATACTAAAAGTATATAATAACTGCTGTAACAATTAGAATATTAGTTTACCGATATGAATCTGAGTAGTGCAAACAAAGTGACATGTGCTTTATATTTATATAAGTATGTATTTATAAACAGCAGTGATTACTGGCACGGCAGAAAAGCCCCCAATTGGTGGTGTCCAGTGCATGTGTGGTGAAACAAACAAAATGGCTGACATGAAAAGATGATACCACACTAAATAAAGTTAGGTAAGGTCAGTTTTGTAATTATCTGGAAATGACAGTTATGTGCACACGTACATGTGTGCCTAATTGCGGCTGCTGTACGTGTAACTTCGGCCTTTATAAATATACATGCAACTATGTGTTTGGCATTTAAGTTCAAATTGGAGTATTATTCTTTTTATTATTATTATTGTATATAGAGATTATTATACTCTGAATTATCGTGGTTGCTACCATGGTTCATCATCTAAAGTGTTGCACTTTTTGGTATTTTTGAAAAATCATAGAAAAAAATGCAAATCTGGGCAAAAATTAGGTGTGAAAACCTTTGGTACAAAAAGTCCATGGATTCTCAATGGCTTTCAAAACATTTTTTTTTTTTTTTTTTTTTTTTTTTATTGTGTCCACTTAGACTTGAAATTTGGTGGGATTTGTTTTAGAAATCCTACAAAGCCCAATTCAAGAGAAAAGTAGCATGGTTTCAAGTGCCATGGCCTCCTTGCTTCTCATGTTCTAATTACAGGAAACTGTCTTCTAACATTTACTGTATCATCTCGCAGTATATAGCCTGAGCTGTGTGTTTTATTATTATTATTTTTAATGATAATAAATCACCAGGGAGGTCTATAAGTTTTGGCTCTTAGAGGAATATGGTTATTGACCTTTGCCAGAGCATAGAAGGTACAGAGACCAGTGGCTAATACACATGTGATACATAAGTCATTGAAGGACACATGGATTTCTTGTTAAAATCTACATAAATTCCTATCCTGGTTTTAGTTTGTAAAAAAAAAAAATGTATTTATAGTAGTCATCTAAACTTTTCATACTGTAGTTTATCTCTTGAATATACAGTATTTCTGTGGGGTCTTTGTATAGTTTATCTCTTTAAAAATTTACAATACTTCTACCAACATTAGCTATCTTTGGCATTATAAGCTGTTAGGCAATAAATACTGTTTATTAGTATGTGCAGTAAGGTAGAGTCCAGGCAGTTTACTCTGTTGGCATTATAGCCAGGTTTTACATCATAGATTTGGATATTCCCTAGACAAGGATTTTTCATCTTCGAAG
The DNA here is from genome assembly GCF_003789085.1 of Penaeus vannamei. Lineage (NCBI taxonomy): Eukaryota > Metazoa > Arthropoda > Malacostraca > Decapoda > Penaeidae > Penaeus > Penaeus vannamei. Next base: position 206,747 of record NW_020872641.1, read on the forward strand.
TATGCATACCACTAGGGGTATGCCACCTCTTGTCCTCTCATGTTTCCGTTAACCCTTGGAGAGAGAGAGAGAGAGGGAAAAAAAAAAAAATGAATAGAACTTCCAGTCAAGCTAACTTCCCTTAAACACTGATTAAACCTGTGTCACCATATTTTATGCACTGGTAGGCAATGTAATATCACACACCTTAGCGCTGATAGTATGGTCTGTAGTGATGATGCATAGATACTAATTTGGAGAAATTTTGTGCACCAGCTGATCATTTCTAACAAATTACATTGATATTATTCTGAATATGAACATACACGCAGCATTCTCAATGTATGAATAAGAAAGATAGAATATCACTTTCTGGTGTGAAGGTGTAACCGACTGCATATCTGTGTATATTATGATCCAACCTTCCATCATTATTATTATTTTATTTTATATATTTTTTTTTTTATTATATAATTATTACTTTTGGCAACTTGCTTAGACAACCCTGCCCTAAACGGAAGTTTTATATATATGTGTGTGTGTGTGTGTGTGTATACACACACACCATACTATGTATATATAATATATATATATATATACTATATATATATTATATAATATATATATGTGTGTGTGTGTGTGTGTGTGTGTGTGGTTGTGTGTTGTATACCAACACACACACACACACACACACACACACACACACACACATCACACATCACACACACCACATATATATACACATATATATATAATGACACATATATTTATATACATACACACACATATATATTATATATATATATTATATAAGTATTATATATATATATATATATATATATAACATCACATATAATACATAGCACTTTATATATATTACAATACACTTCTATATATACATACACTTATATATATACATCACATATATATATACATATACAATAATATATATATTACATAACATAATTACATATACAAATATATATACTATATATACTATAAATAATATGTATACACTCACCATATATATATTATTATTACATATATTGGTACATGTATTAATTATATTAAATATATATATACTATAGGAACACACAACCACACACACAACACCATCGAGAACACACACAAACACACTACACACGGTGACAACACCACCCATTCACTCCACTACCCCCACAAACACACACACACAGGTATCATTGGTCGAGACGACGACATCTTACTCACACACACAACACATAAAACACATAATCATTTAACAATAAATAGCTGTTATGTGAATTGACTTATAAATACACCTCAATGTTAGGTCCCTAGTCAGGAAATGATATATTTTTTCACAAATAATCACACATTTGTGATGTATTTCATTTACTATTAAAGACAGACGCACAGGACAAGAGAGAATATGACGACGACATTTGAGAACCGAGATGGAGAGAGAGAGAGTGATGTCAATGCTCATAACGCACTAGCAGCTCGCTAGAACCGTCCTGAAATGAGGCATTTGGAAAGAAAGTGTAGAAATTGAGTGAGAGAGATACGACCTACGACAGTCACACCTAGAAAGTTGTAATTACATCTGTTCTCATTGCACTTCTAACCAATTCGACAAATGACAGCAGATCTCTTTATCAAAAGCACACACAAACATACTATACTAGCATACAACTATCACCCAAACATCACTAGCGCGAGGCACCACACTGATACTATATTTAGTAGTTCCCACAACCTAATATGTAAAATTAAATTAGGGCCTATTTATTAGTACTCTTTATACTGCATAGTAGTATTGATATACAATACCCTAAAATATTCTTTTTAACAAGCTATGTATATACTGATAAATAATCTTTCCCATTTTAAAGCACACAATACTATACACTATTACTCAGACATACAACTACACTACGGCATAACATAATCATCATTCACTCCTCTACTTACAACTATCCACTAGGCAGTCACTTATCACAACAGCACATAGGGTATGAAATTTTGGGTAATATATTGAGTAAACATGTTACACATTAGGTCTGTTCTTTATTCTAGACATAAATGCATTTGCTCAGTGTTGCAGTATTTACTCTATCTGAAATGTCCACAGTTATAAAAGGTAAAATACTATATATGTGTTTCACATGATCCTCATCTTAGTTGAGCTCATATTAATTAATTCTACAAAAAAGGACATTCTGTATTTCTTCAAATTGATCTGAACTGAAATGAACATTGAAGCTATGTGTTTTAGTTTGCTGAGAAGGTGTGGAATGGTCCTGATACTTAGTTAATAATCGTAGCATCATATTGAATGCAATTCTAATATACACTATATTTTATTGTCTTTTTTTGTAATCTTGTTGTTTACAGAATAACTGGTATAAAGATATATACAGAGGTAGATGGTTGTGTATAAATGGATACTATACAATATACTCAATTAATCTCTCAGAGACTACAACACACAAAACTCACCAAGAGCAACATGAAAGAAGAGCATAGTGTTAAGTAGATGGTTCATTAGAATTGTAATAACACAATAAGATTAGCCGATTACTGGAAATGTAAATAAAGTGGGATAGGTTAAAATTCAGATAATCATGATACTAATACTGCTCAACTGTGACAGTGCACATAACTATATCCCAGAGTATAGAGAACTAATATGATTAGATGAAGTCAGTATACACAGCTATATAAAAATGCCTGAAGGAGAAAGTTACATGGTTTTTATAGGATGGATTACATGGACTGGCCTAAAATAGTATAAGCTCGAACTTATAGTATTATTCAAAAACTCTACATCACTACACTACATTCTAGTGTGATGTGCAGTCCACAGTAGATTTTGCCCTAAGGCACACACATTCATACACATTTCGACATGAGTCTTATCACACCTACATGACAGCTTACAACATCAAGTCCCATTGAGAACAACACACAGAGCTAGCTAACTTTCATTCGATGAGTATAGTGTGGCCAGCGCTGCCAGTAATGTTCTATAATAATTTATGGTTTCTCTCCATTTATTTACATAGTGTGTCTTCGTGTTAAACTATCAATCAGTAGCATTTTTGCATCAAGACTTTAAATGGAATTCTCTTTCCAGGAGTTATACTATAATTGACCTCTTCATGGTGTTTTTCACACCTGAACGGTGGCGTGCGACTTACTGAATCCTCTACATACTACTTACTCGATAACTCTTCTGATAAATCCTTCACTAGATTCGGAGTACTGTTATTCATGCTAGCGAATATAACGTAGCTCTCGTGTAAGAAAGATCTAATACTCACGAAGAATACCTTAGTAGTGATATTATTTAAATGTTGGTGGAGAGTAGTGTAGCAAAAAGATAAAAGAAACTTCATTATAACGTGTTCATTTATCTCTATAGGACTATTCCTAAGACATCAATTTCATAAAAATGCACATGAATATTTAGCCCAGCATCACCCCAACAAAGAAAACACATCCAAACACAAAATATAATTAATATTACCACATCATAAAAAAAAATAGTACAGCAAAAACAAAAAATATAATTTAGAAAACAAAAAATCCCAAACAAACACTAAGAAAAGAAAGAGCACCATAAATAATGCGCTAACGGTACTCCCCTCATATTTCCATACTATCATCTACCTCCTA
>NW_020872641.1:220385-235385 GCF_003789085.1 Penaeus vannamei
AGGGGGGAGGATAATTATTACATTATCATCATTATCATTCCAAGCAACCATGACAACAATATCAATAATTTACCAGGATGCTGTGAAAACCGTCCAGCGGCAGGCCCAGCTTGTGGCAAAGGAGAAAGACATGATGGAGAGTGAACACTCCAAGATTATTCTCACCAAAGCCAGGTTGGAGTCTCTCTGCAGGGAACTACAGAGGCAGAATAAAACTATCAAGGTAAACGAAAATTAAATCTGTTGTAATGAAATATGACTAATGAAGAATGTTGAATGAGGAATATAGTGTTAGAAATATATCATATGATGCGTGAGGAGAACATTTTTCATGATATAAATACATTCCTTGCCTTATCAACAGGATGAAAACATGCTTAGATTACGGGAGGAAGAAGAGCGACGCAAGGAAGTCTCTGCAAAGTTCAACACCACGCTCTCGGAGATTTCCAATCTTATGAAGGAGAATTCTGACAAAAATACGCAGCTTCGAGATGAAAACCAAAATATGGCAGCTAGGCTTCAAGACCTTATCAAGCAGTATGAAAATAGGGAGTCAGTAAGTTAATTTAACATTTTGTTCTGCTTTATTTTTTCCCCATTTAATGATTATATTATGTATATACATGTGTGTATACACTGGTTATTTATATATGTTTCACACACACACACATACTCACACTCACACACTCACACACAACACAATTACACAACACACACAGACACACACATCCATATTCAAATCTTGAGAATTTATTTAACCCAGTGCTTTTAGAAAAAATAGGATGTTCACTGTGGTATTGTTCTGTGAAATATATCTACACACATATGGGTCCACAAGTGCTCATCCACCAAGAGGTCAATTAGTTGTCTGCTGCCCTCACCTGATTTTCCCAGTCCTTGAGTTTTTAGTTGATTTTTTTTTTTTTGTTCTTTCTTTCTTTCTAGTGCTATTAATATTGATGTTGATTATTATTTTAATTGATATTATAATTATTATAGTGTTATTAACGGGGCTTATAGCAATATAAAGTAAAATTAAATATTTCTGAAAATCAAGAAAAGGGTGAAAGGCGAGTTAGGTTAGACTAGTGATTGACTTGCTGATGACTAAGCACTGTCAGAGTAATCTGTGTTAATACAATTAGTAAACTAAACTCACTGTGGGCATGGCATGTCAGTACATGACATCCCTGGTGGTATTGAGCTGAGATAAAAAGAAATCATTTAAGGAATATAGTATTTTAGCTCGCTACTTGCACAAATTTTCTCAGAAAACTATTAATGAACCCCTAATATAGGGGTTCTATGTCATTTGTTAGCCATTCCACAAATCATTGATAAGTGGAAATTTTATGCACTGTATCACATTCCCTGTCCCTTTTGTTTTCCAGCATGTTGAAAAGATGTTAAAACAGAAAGATCTTCAGTGTCAGTTGGCAGAAGCGAAGATGGCAAAGCAGCAGATTGAAGTCACAGAGGACAAGGAGAAAATGCTCTTGGAAAAGAAGTCACTCCTAGAGGTAGGTCTGCCAGACATACATGCTATTTTATTAAATTTGAAGTGAATAAGTTGTTTTTCTCTGTCTATCTTTGTTTCTGGTCATTTGTCGTTTGTGGGATTGATTGATTAACAATGAAACGGGAGTTCTTACCGTGAGATTATGCTATATAAAGCATACAGTTTAAATAAATTGCCACACACATAGGTTTTGGAAGTGAATTGGCTAAAAAACAGTGGTTGACAGAGATATGAAAAAAACAAAAACAGCAGCAGTAATCCTTATTTTCTGGTTGTATGTTTTGTGCTGTAGATCATTTGGTTGATGAATAACTGGCTCTATTCATACATCCTTTTATTTATAAATTATTACAAATATTTTTCAGATTTTGCTACTAACGAGCCCAGATTTCAAAATATGCTTGTGCATTTGCCATTTATCAAAGATATGTTGAACATGCTTTATTATCATTTTTAGGGTATTATTTGTACTTTTTTCTATTAAGCTAGACAAAAATTATACCCTACATTATGCAAGTTATATTGGTGATTCAATTATCATTATTCACGATTCTTTCTGTTGCAGGAAATCTCAGCATATCAACAGAAGACCCAACAAATGTCTATGACTGAAATCACTCTCAGGACACAGCTGAACTCGTACATGGAAAAATATGAAGAATTCACTTCTGCTTTAGACAAGTCCAATAAAGTATTCAGTACTTTTAAGGAAGAAATAGACATGGTTAGTTGTTTTTAAGCTTTTGTTCTTAATTTATATTGAATGTTACCACTTTTAATAATTTGTTTAGCATTTAATTTTTCAGTATGACAATATTATATTTCATAGATAATGGCACCATCATTATCTGTATTAGCAGTCAAGATATGCATTAACTCATTAGCATCAGCTACATACACAGTCTACTGCAATTTTGTTTTAAAGATTTATAATTTTTAATACTTAGTCTCCAAGGAATCAGTTCTCAGGCTTAACTAATCTTACCTTATTGTTACAATATTGGTAACAGTGATAATAGTGATGAGTATGAAAACTTTCTCAATACAGCATTATGGCAAGCCTAGTATTTGCCTCCCTGGTGACTAAGTGCTACTGGTGCTGGAGATATCCATTTAAAAATGAATTAATCCTTTGGCTGCAGATACATACACTGTTCCCAGTTCTTGATTGATTGATTGATTTTTTTTCTTCTTCTTTGTCTTCTTTTCTTCCTTTTTTTTTTTTTTTCTAGTGTTACTAATATTGGTGCTGTTGTTGTTATTGGCATTATGATTATCATAATGTTATTAAAATACTGTTAGCAATAACAAATTCTAAAATATGAAAATCAAAGAAAAGGAGGTTAAGAGGTAACATGTGGAGCTATCTTTGTGTAAACACAGTGTGTACATGGCATTTGTATCATGCCATCCCAGCATAAGGGGTTAAGAAAATAAATCTACAGTGGACAATACTTGTACATACACTCATGGCTTCACCAGTCTAACATAGGATATTTTATTATATATCTGGAATTATTTTAATGGTCACAGATATTAACTCTAATAATAAATGATAATTATTTTGCATATTTGGTAAACATACTGGCAAAAGTAATTGTTTTTGTATCTGCTGGAGTATTATATTTATCATTGTTCCATTACAGATGACAAAGAAAATCAAGAAACTGGAAAAGGAGACAAAGAGCTGGAAGGAACGCTGGGAAGGTGCCAACAAGGCTCTCTTGGAAATGGTGGCAGAAAGGGGTCAATTTGAGAAGAAACTAGAAACTCAGACGAGGCAGAACAACAAGCTACAAGGTCTTTGCCGGGCACTGCAGAAGGAAGTTACCGAACTCAGAAGCAAAGAGAAAGGTAAAGTCTCAGTTTCATTTATGTTTGCTTTTGCTTTATCCATTACTACAATCTTCTCTCATCCTCGTCCTTTCTCCATCTCTCATGCTCTTTCTCTTTCTCCTTTTCTCTGGATTTTGTTTTATCAGCAAACATCAGTATTATTGTTTGTGCTGTAACCAATTAATGGAATGCATTGTGTTTCTCTTTGTGAGCTTACATTCAATTCATTTTATTTACGTTCAATTCATTTTATTCCCAGGAACGTCTTCTGCCAAGGAGGATAACATGAGACTGGAAGAAAAGTTTGAGGAACTCAAAGTCGAAGCAACAGCTGAAGCCAATGTTGAAGAAGCTGGCAAATCCACTGATGAAAATTTGTCATCTGATAAGCCAGTTGATAAAGGTGCTGATAAGCCAGTTGAGGAATTAGCTGAGAAGCCTGTTGAGGAACCAGCTGATAAACCCACATCAGAGTCGGCTGATAAGCCAGAAGCTGATAACGACCCTCAAGTATCCAACTTTGAGGATGTCGATTAAGAGTGCCTGTTTCAGAATACCCTCCAGTCCCACCCATTACAAGCTATATAGGAAATCTTTATGAAATTTTATGCAATTAATTTTTATTTTCTAGCTAATACATCAATTTTTCTTGAAAGCCTTAAAGAATTTTGCAATGTAGAAATAATTTTTACATGTTTTGTAATGATTCTTAAAGAGAAACTATTTAGAACTGTTTTCTATTCCAGACATTATTTTTTAGGAAATTTTCTTAGTCATTGAACATGTATAGTCTTACTTTTCACTTCCTTGCATCACAGAATAGTGTGAACATTTTCTGTGGTATTTCATTTATAACTAGTCACTGAATCTTAGCTACTATTTAAGATTCAACTTATTATATTTTTTTCTCTTTTTGAAGAAATGTGCTGTTTGCTCTTCTTTCTCTATAAGTTTGAGAATGGATTTAGGTTGTATGAGTATATACATTGTAACCCGCAATTGACAGCATTATTAATGTATTTGTATTTATATTATTTATTTACATTTTTGTATTTTTAAAGTTGTCAAATAGCACTCCATGGGAACATTAAGAATTTTCTTATCTTGTTGCACATCTGATGCAAATGCGCATCAGATCTTATGTTATGCTTATATTAAAGGGTTCAATTTGCAGGTCACATAACATTTTTAATTGAAGTTGGCAGGTTATTTAATATCTAAAATTGCTCAGAATGCAGTTTACCTCTTCACAAATCTTGTATTTATTATTTTTTCGTTGTGTAATGCCTGCATAAGAATTATTTTGGTATTTCTCTATATCATCAATACCAGAATGAGGAAGTCGAACAAGCCAATTTTGTGCCCTTGTAATGTACAAGTAATTTGTAAATTACTGCTAAATTTATTTATTTCGGATTGCTAATTGAAATAAATTGTTAAATATAATGTTTTTTCTATCCCTCTATATCAAGCATACTAAAGTTTACAGTTGTTTAAGATACTGAGATGTAAAAACAGTATAGCAGCAAGTGTTCATGTAATAGTAAATATGTGCACAATTCTGAGCTAGGGTTTTTATACACATATAAAGTCCTTGCTTCAGAGTACATGCTTAGGAAACACTGCCTCAGGCCTGGTAGATACATGGTGAGCCATCTCTAACTGACAATTAACTATCTGTAGGGGGTAAGTGGGAACATCGGCAAAGGCAAGGTCATTATAGACCTTGCATTTTTACTGCGAACTCAAATAGGATAGGCAGAAAATAAGTACAGTCATAGCAACATTATATGCTACGATAAAGGCACTCTTCGGGCTCGTGTGGAATAGAGAAAAGGTCAGGAGGTTATGTGACTGTAAGGATTGCGAAACATGATAACTAGTGTAGTGCCTGTTCAGTGCGTGCCTGTTCAGGGCAACATAACGGATATCCTCCTCGTGTGTTTTGACTGTGCACAGCCAAAACATACACAAGCACACATTTTGAACTATTAGCATAATAGGTAGGGCATTGCATTATCTCTTATTCTTTTGTTTTGTTTTAGTAAAACCCTTGCATTCATAAACGGTAATATCAATATTTGTGTAGACCTGTGTGTTGAGCATTTACCGAATTCATATACAGTGGAACTTCTTACAATGGGCAGTTCCTAGACTTGGCAGCTTCTTCTAACAGGCGGGTTTTGTCTGGTCCCGACTGACGCTAATGTAATTTCTTATTAACGGAACTTCCTAGACCAAGCACTTCCCGTATCCGGCAATTGGCAGCCAAATCCCGGTCCCGATTAGCCAATCAGCTTCCCGAAATCGGCAGTGGGACAAATGCGCGTGAACAGTTGATTAATCTTGGACAGTCTCTACTTTCAACAACGTTGCGTAATCCTCTCGTCAGACTGAGTTGATGTCTTATTTCACTCGTATAGATTTTTTTTGCTAATGCTTTTTGTAAATAAGGTTTTGAAATTGCGTCTTTGCAAGTCAAGTGCCAAGAGTGCGTGTTTTCACTCATTTACTGGTCAATTTCATAATACTAATAGTTTTTTAAATGTCATACATACATAGAATATATGTTGTTAATAAATGTGTATATGTACTATAGCTATGACTTCCTATCTTCCTAGTCGGTACGCATGCGTTGGACCCCAGCTTCCAGGATTCGGCAGCTTCTCGAAATAGGCACTTTTGGGCGGGTCCCTTGAGGTGCCAAGTCCATGAAGTTCCACTGTATTACCACATTTGTCAGTTTACATGTTACGAGTTAACGTATGAAATATAGTAAATGTAATGCAATATCATAAATTTTGGAATGCTTGATTGTGAAGGGGGAGCTGTCAACAACAAATCGTTATTTGTTCTAGAAAGAAAATGAAATTAATCATTGCTTGTTCACTTTTTTATAATGAATGGGAAAAAAACACGCCTGCACTCCACCCAACATGACTACCACCATAAACTCAAACAGCAAACCAAGATTCCCTTAGAATTTTAAGAATTACCATATTAGTACCAATAAACATTAGAACACTATAATTTCCCTGAAGGTGACAATACTGATTAGCAATTTTTATCACTCTCCTCTCTAAGTCCGCCAGCTAAGACCCAACCATCACCCCCTTCCCTCACCTGCGCTCCCGCCAACCTCGTCCGGAAAGCTACCTGTCAGCCAGAAGGGAGGCATGTGAGTGCCAAGGGTAAGGCGGGGTTTCCCGTTCTTGTGCTGGGATCTGTACGTCCGCTTATATGTATTGTGTTAAGCACATCTAAAATGTATATGCATATGAGGACACAACACACACACACACACACACACACACACACACACACACACACACACACACACACACACACACACACACACACACACAACACACACACACACACACACACACACACACACACACACACTATATATATAATATATATATAATATATAATATTATATATATATAATATATATGTGTGTGTGTGTGTGTGTGTGTGTGTGTGTGTGTGTGTGTGTGTGTGTGTGTGTGTGTGTGTGTGTGTGTGTGTGTGTGTGTGGTGAGTGTGAGTGAGTGTGAGTGTGAGTGTGTGTGAGTGTGAGTGTGAGTGTGAGTGTGAGTGTGAGTGTGTGTGTGTGTGTGTGTGTGTGTGTGTGTGTGTGTGTGTGTGTGTGTGCATATATATATATATATATATATATATATATATATATATATATATATATACATATATATAAGAGAGAGAGAGAGAGAGAGAGAGAGAGAGAGAGAGAGAGAGAGAGAGAGAGAGAGAGAGAGAGAGAGAGAGAGAGAGAGAGAGAGAGAGAGAGAGAGAGTGAGGGAGTGAGTGAGCCAATTTTTTTCTCCTCCCTTTAGGCCTTGCACTGTTGTGTGGACCTTTGCATTCTGATCCCGAAGCCGAGACAGCGCCCAAGGGTTCATGTTTCTGGTAACACTGTTTAGGGGAGGAGGCGGAGGAAGGGTGTCAGAAGCGCCAGAGAAAGCCAAGCGTGTTATGATGCTTGAATGTTAAAATCGAGCATTAATCACGAGTGAGAGAACACAAGCATTCACTCGCCAAGAAATTAAGTGGTCACCGAGAATAAAAGATTAAAATACAGACTGAGAGAAAGAATGAAAAAGGGCGTGATGTTTTCACTTCCTCACCAGGATCCACACACACACCCACCCACACACTCTGGCCATTCCCGCCCCTGCCCGACCATTCGGAAAACCTCAATACAACAACTAACGGGTTGGGAAAAGATATTTAGCACATCAATTTGTATCATCTTTTTCGACGTCAATATTACGGTCATTGAGGACGGGTGCGAACATGTAAATATAAGACTTACATATATTTTCGAAGTGAATCTACTGAGGGAATATTCAGTTCAAGATAATTAGAGGTGTAGCAAGCAATAACTAATAAACTTCCTCAGGGTGATTAGTTAATAAGATTGATCATGCTGTGTGAAGTGTAGGCGTGGACGCGTGATACAAGTGAGACGGCATGACCCACCGCGAACCGAAAATAAACTTTGAGATTTTGTGTAAATAATATTACTTAAATTCTGAATAGACGTTACCACAATTAAAAGCGCAAAATATATATTACGCACACATGTGTGTGTGTGTGTGTGTGTGTGTGTGTGTGTGTGTGTGTGTGTGTGTGTGTGTGTGTGTGTGTGTGTGTGTGTGTGTGTGTGTGTGTGTGTGTGTGTGTGTGTGCTTGCGCGCGCGGGCCAAATAGCATCAGTAACATTACAATTTAACCGGAAAACATAAATCAAATTCATCAAACGTCATTCTAGGCCGGGACAAGTTTTGCTTTTTCATCAAAACGCACACATATGTATATGCATTTTGCATGTGTGCTTATGTGATAACTTGAACAGAGGTATATACCCGTACCCGATGAATAAAAAACAGTTGTTCTTTCTTTGTTACCAATAGCCATTGGCGGATCCAGTGGATCCGTTGCTGCGCCCCACAAAAGAACCCATTTTAACAGCAACCTAATTGCAGCGGTGCCGAGAGGAAGTGTTTGTAAAATGCCTATGAAATGCAATAAAGCAAAAATTTCACATCCCCTAAATTTGGTGCCAGGAGCCTCGTAACAAAATTGGAACCTTTTCTTTAGAACATCCAAGAATCCCCTGCTTGTATTGGGCTCATAAGTTATTGTTGGTATGGCGAGGACGGACAAAAAAACAAAACAAAAGATAAATAGAAGAATGAACTAACAGCTTTTCCTCTTTCCATCGTTGGATTCATAACAAATGTAGAGTAAACGCACATGTTTCATTGAAGGGGAACTCGAGTGCTCAGTTGCCGGATATCCCTTGATAAGCTAACCTAGTTATAAATCAGTTTAGTAAAAACATAGGTTTTCTTTCCATTCAAGTGTTTTTTTCAGTTACTACTTTACGACGCTTGATCAGTTATATTTTTTCTTGCGGTCTTTTACTGATTCTTTGTAGTGCATGCCATCGAAATCGTGTAAAAATAGCTATTCCTTTAAACTCCACGTTATCGAGACTGGCTCTAGTCAAAAAGGCATCTAATCTGAAATTGTACGAAGACACATGAAAGCTGTTCTTCCTAGGATACCGCCCAGCCTCAGCTACCTTCTTCATTTTAATTTTTTTCCTCTTTGTCTATTCTATAGGCTTATCAACGTTAAAGTCAGTCCGATGTTGCTATCCTACCACCTCGCCCTGAATCTTTTGTCCCATTTATCCTAATTTCCATTATTTTACACACTTCCTAGTTCCTCTCCTCACTACAAATAGAAAACAACATGAGAGCTAGAACCCATACAAATTATCAGAGGCAATATTAACGTGTATTTTTAAACACAGTGCATATCGCAGAAATACATAGCTGTAACATATGTTGATTGAACTTTTATGAAACAATACTTACTCATGTAAGTATTAAATGAATTCATTTATTGAACTATCTTTAAAAACATATAGTTCAAAGCTGACCTTTAGCTTGTCCATACTCTAGTAATTTTAAAGATACGTTTAAATAAATCAGTAAATGAATATCTAAATGAAATAATTTTGAACAATACCTTTCATCGCAGTATTTCAAATAGATGCTACATTAATTATTAGGTCAACAATATATTTGTTCTGGAGTAAACACCATAGTTGCAGTATAATTCGAAAACATCTTCCTAGAAGAATGCTTAAGAACGTGATTCATCATGAGCCCTTTTTACTACTCGTCAGTGTGTTATTTCAGTACATGTGTGTGTATACACATACACATATATACATATGTATTATATATATATATATATATATATATATATATATATATATATATAGAGAGAGAGAGAGAGAGAGAGAGAGAGAGAGAGAGAGAGAGAGAGAGAGAGAGAGAGAGAGAGACATGTGTTTGCACGTGCGCGCGGGGACACACACACACACACACGCGCGCGCACTCACTCTCTCTCTCTCTCTCTCTCTCTCTCTCTCTCTCTCTCTCTCTCTCTCTCTCTCTCTCTCTCTCTCTCTCTCTCACACACACACTTCTAGAACAATGATATCGTTTTCATAAATGTGTTCTTTAATCCAAATGGTTAAAAAATCTCGAACTTGATCAACAAATATTTAGAAATAAAAACAATTCATATCTGCCAGCAAAATATCAGCAATTATAACAAAAGTAGTGTATATGATAAATGATATTTACGTTTATATGCCTATTAATTAGCTTATATTGCCTGGAAGTCACCTCTATAACATATAAAAATAATACTAAAATCACAGATCCATTATAGTTGAGCATGTCATTCTGTTCTTGCTTGAATGGCTAAAAAAAAGCCAGCAATACTTAAGCAGCAGCAGAAAGAGAGCTGATAACAATGGGCAGTCGCATGGTTATTTACAGTCACTGATAACAAACAATGCTTCTCAAAACCCAAAATGTTTGGAATGAGAGATGAAAAATAATGTTCTCCGAATACATAAGATCTGGAACGACAGAAGACAAAGAATCTGGCATGACAGATAACACACAGTCTTTTGGAATGACTACTCTCCTACATGTCCACTAGTAACCACAACCTCACTGGCGTCGAGGGATGAATCGGCGACCCACTCGAGGCCCAGCTGCTCCACCCCTCTCCTGAAGTCTACGGCATGAGTCACGTCTTCACTGAACTTAATGCTTGAGAGCTTGATGTCTGCTGCCATTAGGGATACCTTTAACTCCCACCAAAGGAGAGGAAAGAGAATTTGGGGGAAGCGCAGGCACAGAGGCCGGTGCCAGTTCCAGGTCCTAATCAACATGTGAAGATCAACCGAGTTTTGGATGTGGAGCGTATAGCCCACGCTGAGCTCAAAGAGGTCTTCGATGAAAGTCATCAAGTCCTCTATATCATTCATATTGTCAATTGTTGCAATGATGTGAGGTTTGCTAGACTTCTGGGTTAGTGTGTGCAACAGCGTTTTCATTTTGACGACGGAGCGTGCAGAATTAATGAGCATTACCTGTGCAGGAACTCTGATGGCAGTGTTTTCTATGATCCATTGAACGCAGTCTGGATCGAAATTATCTAGAGTACGTCGAAGTTCTTTGTCCTGGAAAAGGTTCTTCAATCTACTGTGGAAATGCTCGTTCTCTGAACTGATGTCATGAGCCAGTCTCTTGATCACTTCAAAAGCACATGGAGTCTGATCAGAAATAAGACCGATAATGTCATCAGCCCTTTCTAACGACAGCTCATCTTCCAGCGCTAACAATCCAGCAACGAACTCGATTACTTGTAAGTATCGATGTAATTTATTTGCCTTGCAGCTCTCTAACATTACAGACAACACTTTGTCATGCGACACAATTTGCCTTACAAGGTACTCAGCTGCAAAGAACTCCTGCTGGGAATTGTGAGAAAATGTCCAGTAGTTCTTATTATCTAATGTAGAATCCTCACTTGTACTCTGTAAGACGGCTGTCAACACCTGCTTCTTCTGGAGTCCTAGGCTGTCCCCCAGGTCCATCAGCTTCTCCTCGTCCTTGTTGGTGAGGCACTGGCTGCTCCGGTTCAGACTCTGCCAAGCTATTTTGCCAAGAGCTAAAATCCATCGACGCACATCCGAATCTTCAGGAGCGAATCTCTTCAAAGTGTACCTGATTATCTTCTGATACAGCCTGGTTAGTGTTGTAGCTTCCTTGGCACTCTTGGAGTTATCTTGCCACAAAATGACCAAGAGCGACAGAGTTAGAGGCAGCGATACGAACTCACGATGACATTTGTCAAGAGAGTCTAGATAGGTCTCCATTTCAGTGCACATTTTGTCTGCCTCTGCCTTTTCACTGGCACTTGTAGCTGACGTCAATGTTAGCTGAAAGAAATTTCGCACATACTCTTTCTGTTTATCCTCTCCAAATCCTTGGACTTTCAGAAGCATGCAGTCTGAACCAGTGGCTTCAAAGACCTTCATTTCTATGTATGACACCGCGTGTTGTTTTGTGGTTATGATGATGGTGCTCCTTGGTAAAGTATGAAGAATGTCGCTAATGAGTTCCTTTGCCTGATAAGTCGCCTCATCATATGAATCTACAATGAACATGGCTTTCAAATTCTGCATTAGCACCATGATGTCATTTTTTTGCACCCGCTTCATACTTTCTGGAAGGAAAGCCAATAGAAAATCCACTAGGTTATCTTGTCTCGTGGTTTTGCATTTGATCAAAATTAATATATCACAGGTAGAGTCATAGTCATCTTTGTTTATCCAGGTATATGTCAAAAACTGGCATATTGAAGTTTTTCCTGTCCCAGCTACGCCATACAGGATCACTTTGTTGGGACTTTTCAGCTCGCTGTCAAGTAAAGACAGAATAGATTTCTCTCTCAGCTCACTCCGAGAGTAATCTATTTCAGGTTCGGTAAAAACCTTATCAATTGTCAGCTTTTTGTGCGCAGGATGTAAACTCCAGGTGACAGGCGATGCGAGTTTTGCCGAGGCTTGGTTGTACTTCTCAGAAAGTTCCTTGCGACATTCTTGAAGGAGGTCATAGCAAAGTTGCTCCCGCAGCATTTTCACCTCCTGTCGATAGGTATCAATATCTACCTGTCGAATAGGCAGTTTCTCCAATCTAACCATGTCTTTTTTAATTTCTGATATTTGAACACTCAAATCTATGCCAGCTTGGCTTGCGGTTTCGTCTAAAATGTATTTTAGCATATACCAAATTTTCTTCATTTTCTCTTTCAGTTCTTTCTCAGGTAGAGAAGCCCTGCAATGGAACAGTGTGTTTCTTTCATATTTTAGTAAGTACAAATGGTATTCCAGTGTATCTCCTGGAGTATACCAAGCAGGATCATTCTGGGGAGCTAAGCCTTCACAGCCGCATTGTATGAGTTTATAAAGCAATGTAATGTCTAAATTTTCAAGTGGTTCCCCATTCTCAAGTTTCTTTACATCGTCGTGAGTAAGGCCAAGCTTTTTCTTATTGCCGGATTTGACCTTTGCAATGTCACCTTTAAATGACTGGAACACAGTGACCAGCGTCCTCACTGCTGGTCCCTTCGAGCATACAGCCTGGAATAAGCACGCAATATTGATCTCATCTATAGAAAGACTTTCTAGGCTCGGTAGTGATGCTGGTGGAGTGGCAGCGAGCGATGAAGGTTCTGGGTCAGATATAGTGCCAAAACTATCACAAGAAGTGAGAGTTTTGCACAGAACACTACAAGAATAAGCTTCATTCAGATGGACTGGTTCATCAGGCATCTCTTTCATAATCTCTTGATTCGTCCTGCCAGTGATTTTCATGGTTACCTCTAATGCTTTTTCAAACAGCTGGAAAAGCTCGTATGGCCAGTCATAATCGAGATTCTGAGCACTATATACAATTTCCTGATGATTCTTAATGATACGGGTGAGTAAGTACTCCATTCTGTCTGACTTTTCGCTCCATGCAGGGCTCTTCTGGCGTTCCAGACCACACACACGCTCAAGGAGTTTGAATACCAGACGGATTGGCATCTTCTCAGGGCAGATGTTTTTCCTCAGCATCATCTTTTCTGCCGGAGTAAATGCAAAGAGAGGACTTCTAATCTCAAATGTCTCTTTGCGGTAAGCCTCCACGCTTTTGCCATTGAGTCGATTCAACTGCTTGTACAGCAATACCAGCATGCGGTGTATTGAATGCTGAGATGAGACTTTATAAATGTATGGAAAACTCGTGGATAATGACGAGTTGAACTCCTTGTGTACTTCTACCTTCAAGTGCTTGAGATCAATCCCTTTCCTTCCCTCAATCTTGGAAACAATTCGAACGAGGGCATCCTGCACGCCGTCGAGTCTCCGGCTCAGGCTCTGCTCCGACAAGACAAAGCCCTCCTTCAGTTCGTCCCACTCACGGAAGACGAAGTATACCAAGCTCTCGATCGAGTCCATAGCGTTGCTCTCCCAAGCAGGGTCGTTATATTTAGCCAAGCCATCCATGTATTTTATCATCTTGTAGAGCAGATGGCAGTCAAACTCCTCCGGCGGGGTGGCCGATTCTATGAGGTCTTTATGGTCGACGAACATCCTCTTTGCCCATGACTGCTTGCTTTTCTCCTGCTCAAAGAAATCGTCGAGGCTCCTGCCATCCAGAAGAGAGAAGTTTTTGTGAACTTCAGCCAGGATGCGCTGGATGTACTTTATGGTGTGGTGAAGCCTGGCAAAGGTGGCCGGCGCCGGGATCGAGGACGCCATGGCGGCCAGATGACACGGCGAAAACGGCTCGTGTGGCTGTCACGTCAGTTGTTGCGATATGGGACTTCGGATGCGAGTCCGTGCTTGGCGCATGGTGAGCAGCGTCTCGCTCTTATATCCTGTTGGGAGACAATGACAGGAAATTAATACGCTGCACTCAAGAGGCATAGATGAACGCCCGCAAACGCACTTCTCTCTCTGGTAGAAAAAAGTATGAATGAATATGAACATTTTTGTCGCAATAAATCATCTTCTCTCTCTCTCTCTCTCTCTCTCTCTCTCTCTCTCTCTCTCTCTCTCTCTCTCTCTCTCTCTCTCTCTCTCTCTGAATGATGATTATATTGATACTAAATATGATATTATATCCACAATGATTGTGATGATGACAATGATGTTGCTATACTTATTATTACTATTATTGTTGTTATTATTATTATTATATAAATTATCATTTTCATCATTCTCATTATTGTTGGTATAATTGTTGTTGAAAGAATAATAATGTTGATAACAATAATGTTGATGAAGTTGATAAAGATGACGATGACGATTATGGTGATGTGTGTGTGTATGTGTGTGCATCCATGTGTGTTTCGCGAAAAGTTAATCTGAAGTAAAAGTGAATTTCGGCTAAAATCAAGGCAAACTGAGGGTGTTTCAATTCGTCGTGAGGTCACTGAGTGGGCGGACCTCGCAGCAGAAAACCTGAATTTTCTTTTCAAGCGAAGATCAGAGCTAAAACAGATAAGCTCGATAAGATTAGAGCGGTGTGACTTAACGATCGGTTTTGGTGACTTTTTTGTGATGTTTATCCACTGATAAGCGGAAATTACTAATCTATACTGTATACAGGATATGTCCTAACTCCGTAAAGAAATATACAAAAAAAATCCACCTCTGTCATATGTTTGTCAGTGAGCATATTTTCTGATAT
>NW_020872641.1:237885-240385 GCF_003789085.1 Penaeus vannamei
ACACTATGCGCCGTTGGCATGGTAACGGATAACTTTATCACAGTAAAAACACATAAATACTTGCAAGTACGTTTTAGACACTGAATTGCACTAGGGTGGAAGACAAGCCCTCGTAAATGAATCGATTTCTTTATTTAATTATTCTAAGATTTAATTTAATTACTTTAAGAGACCAGACCTACTTTGGTTACCTTATCGATTACAGAGAATTCACATTTAATTTATGACAGCAGCTAGACGTGAGCACGTATAGTCCTTCCTCACGCCACAATATGACTGAATCTGTGTGCATACGAAGAGTCCCTATCGAGTCTCAAGGTTGTCAATGTTGCCAACTACGAAAGAATCCCAGTATTTATTTATTTGATCAGATTTATCATCTATGACTTTTATTGATCCTTTGGGCTATCATTGATTGCATTTGATATTATGCTCCAATCTTACGAAGAGTGGGTAATGATAACTACAGGTTGCACAATATGACAAAAGAATAGCATAGTCTATACCCTCCGTCGGGCGACTGGCAACGAAAACACTTGTTGGTTGGGCCACGTCGCACTGCCATATGGTTGAAAAAGATATTAATTAATATGATGACGATGTTATTGATTATTATCATTTTCATTATTGTTGAAAATAGGATGAGGTTGGTAAAAAGAATCAATAAATCTGATGATACTAATACTCTTACGAATGCCGATGCTGATAATAATGCTAATAATAGTAATAATAACAATAATAATAATGATGATAATGATAATAATAATAATTAAAACCAACAGTAATAACAATGATAATGATGAAACAGCAACATCTATATTGATAAAGATCATAATAATGATAATAATAACAATAGAATAATAATTTTACTTGTTTTTATTACCATTCCATAATTATATTTACGTTACAAGGGCTAATGTACATTAATGATTGCAGTTCATAATCTTTAACATAGTTATCACTATAATTACTACATTATTATTTCCATGACAATAAAAAAATCAACGTGGCAATTGCCTCAACAATTCCCAATATGAAAATGTAGTGTAGGAATAATAAAGACATAGTAGAAACAATGATAATACCAATAACAATGAACGAAACGATGGCATTAATACCCTTAACAGCATCACTATCATTACTATTCTCGTACCCACTTTCACTTTATTTTTTAACCCATTTATCTATATACATCTTTCCTTTTTCATTCTCTTAATCAGCACTCGCAGCTGTAACTTCAATATATGCTGTAATGAATCACCCTCTGTCTCATAACTATGTCGATGCTGGAATTCCCGCCAATAAATTGCGTCAGTCGCCGCATCCCTCTGCCTGCACTAACGAATCTCTTCCGACTGATAACGAGCTTAAAACATGAACCATTTCCTAAGACTTTTTTGTAATTACGTCCCTATTCCAACATCGTCAGCAATTACGGTGCCCACGGTGACTTTACGGATATTGCACGTTCATCAAAGGTTAAAGAGGAGCTACGTGTGACGCAGAGAAACGACGAATAACCTGCCATCGGGAAAAACCCGACCGGAACGTTTCAAGGGAGAACTGTTACCATGTGACGATGACTCATTCACAAAACAGAGCGTTGCTATCTCCGCTGACTTATTTTTTTCCACATTCTTTCTGTTCGATTTCTTTCTTTTTTCTTATTTACTATGGTGTTACTTTGATGGGCTTCAAAATTAGAAAGAAGCAAAGATGATAAAGTACAAAATGTATTCGGGGAAATACCACTAAAATCCGTGGCCGTAGATGTTTCCAAACAGTAATTTAAGCGTCCTTTTTAAATCATTCCTCAACACGTTAGATTATTAACATGTAAGAAAAACTTGATCGTGTAAGTCTAGACTTTAGTATGATTAGTATATTTAGTATGTCAAGCATTTGATAAGAAAGAAAAAAAAATATCTGACAACCATTTGCCTATCGTTGCGAAATTATTTTGTTGCCGATGCTCGTCTCGAATATTTGTTCCTTTCCTAGTTTTTTTTCGCCTCTGCCTTCTGTTTTGTGAATTTCTTATGTCAATTGTGATAAGAGCAATGATATTTTTCATGATAAAAAGTAATAATGATGATACTGACAGTAATAATTATGGTCAACATAATCATATTTATCAGTATCATCATCACCATAATCGTCATCATCATCTTTATCAGCTTTCTCAACAATAATGATATTATATCTCTTCTTTCAATAACAATTATATCAACAACAAAATAACTATAATAATGATAATTATGATAATGATAATAATGATAATGATAATATAATAATAATAGTAATAATAATCAGTATCGTATGATCATTATTATCGTCATCATAATCATTATGAATATCATCTTAATTCGTATCAATATAATCATCATTCAGAGTGAGAGAGAGAGAGAGGAGATAGATAGATAGAGAGAGAGATATGTAGATAGATAGAGAGAGAGAGAGAGATATGTAGATAGATAAATAGAGAGAGAGAGAGCAGCGG
>NW_020872641.1:261897-264397 GCF_003789085.1 Penaeus vannamei
ATATGAGCATAATTGTTATATTACTAATGTAGTTTTCTGTGATAAGCATAAAGCATACCAGTCATTTATAATTCCATAAAGATACTGAAAAAATACTTTTAAGGAATATTTGAATACAGTTTGTAGGAATAATGTTGTTTGATTATATAGTTTATATATATACTGTGTTATCTTCATTATGTATTGCTGAGTAACACTTAATGCCTAAAGTTGTTTAATTTTGGGAATGTATACACCTTACCCTCTGATATCAACCCTAATTGGTTGCAGCATTGAAGACTTGTTACACATTTTTTGATTGTTTGTTGGGCAGATGGTCTACCAATTTGTTTTGTAAGAATTTTCCCCTAAATACTCTCTGCAAGAAGATCCCCACCAATATTGCAAATAACATTTAGAGAGTATAAAACAGGGAAATAATTTCTGATGATATTGCAAGTTTAAAACAAAATAAATGCTGAATTTGTTGAGAAGATTAAACAAAATATGTGCTGGAATTACTGAGAACATGAAATATTGTAGAGCATATAAAAGACCTTTAGAGTTAATTTCTGGCTGAATGAAGCGATGAGAGAGTTGACAAAAATCCAGCACAGGGCTCACTGGATTGCATTGCCACAATTTCAGCTTCCATTCTTTGCTGGTCAAGAGTATGCTTGCATTTCCTTGCACAATTGGTATAATGCCTAGTGAGTAGTGCATAATTTTAAATGCACTGAATTTTGTGTGTTAGCCAACTTAGGTGCAAAGAATTTGTCAAAGGAGAGGGCATGATAGCAGAGGGTTGTGTGTAGTGGAATATATGGCCACAAATATGGTGTAGTTCATGAAAAAAAGAAAAGATGAAAGACAACAGAAAGTACTTGTTTCATATGAGGAATGTTGAGATGTTCATTTTTTTGTTATTGTTTTCTGAAACGTTTGCTGCATCTTTGTTGTTTTTGTAGAGAGTTCAAAGTCTGTTTTAATGAACATTTCAGATTTGTAGTGGAAAAAAAGTTCTCTTGGCCAAACTAAGGGGGCTTTACACACAGGTGATTAAAAAAAGAAAATTAGGAGGGGGTATTTTTTTACATTTATATTTTACTCCAAATCGACAGAATGAGGCTTGTCATCTGAGCCCCATTCTTTCTGACTGTGATATGGATTCAGCCAAGAACATCATGGAAATGGACATAAGAGCATTATCGTTGATGCTTCCTTTTCATAGTATATTTCCACGATCTAAAACTATGTCTGTTTTTGACATGAACTTTTATTTTCTTATTACTCACTGTTAAAGCTTTCAATCAAATATATAAGCCTCACCTCTACATGTAAATTTGAATATTCCACAGGCCGAAATTTCATATCACAAGCTTAAAATTGTTTTATGGAAAGTCTGAATAGCTATATTTTTTATAATAGGTTTATGTAATAAATGTTTTGTGGATTTGTTTGCTTTTCACAATTAACCATTATGTAAGAGATAAATGATGTTCATCATATATTCCAGGCTTTTATCTCTGATTTAATACCTTAGTGGCAACTAGCACGAGATTTGGTTTGAATATTTCGAGTAGTCTTATAATATTTGCATAAACCAGTCTTTAGTTGATTTACTTGGGGCTAATTTTGAACTCAGAAATATATTTTTTTCAATTTTCTGGTCACGTCGAAAACATTAATTATAGTGAATAAAATGTAAAAGGTAAACTAAGTAGAAAGGTTTAGTACAGTTTGCTAATCCCTTTGCTATCATTATATATAGCAATCATTGGAGATATGCTTTAATGGCACCCGTGTACTTACCATGTTACTATACATTGTAAAAAGTCATGATCGGCACATGTTTTTCATTTGATTTTTATGTATTTTCTTTTCACCTGTTTCTTGTCTTATATTTAACCAAAATGGTTACTTTTAAATATCTGTTATATTTTTAAGGCTATGCTCTTGACAGATGTTCAGGTAACTTGATCAGTGTAAAATGAAAAAAAAAAATTAGAGAATATTGGTTGAATAATGTTTTGGTATATACAAGTACAACCTTGAAAAACACTATTAGGAAGTGCATGTAACTTAGTCTAAAAAAAATATTTTGGTAATGGATCACACAAATTCAGAATATTTTGGAAGAGGTCCTATATTTCAGGCATTAAAGTGCAAGTAACATTTTAGAAAACAGGGATCTTGCTGAATGATATAAAAGGTGGTGACCTATATTAAACATTGGTGGGGCAGAGTAATACTACTTAAATGGCTTCACACTTTATAGTTGAGACTTTACACAAGTAGAACAGAATATGATATGAGACTGGTCAGTGCAGTGCCCGAGTAGCCATTCACCCGGCGAGGACAGATTGCAGTGGTAAGCAGGGGTCCATGCAGTACAGGAGCAGGCTGTCTCTGTGCCTGTCTCGGGTTACCATTGGTGAAAAGTGCCCCGACACAGGAAATGTGAGGTCAAGGCAGTTGCGGCTCCCAGATGCGTGGGTCGCGGATGGGAGCGTGGCGTGGG
>NW_020872641.1:269397-271897 GCF_003789085.1 Penaeus vannamei
ACACACATATATATATATATATATATATATATATATATATATATATATGTCTGCTTTCAATAATATCAAACAGTTCGCCCCGGCAACAGGTGCGGAGGGAAAAGGGATATCACTGGCGCCCTTTTCCGTTGCAGGTTCTGAGTTCTGCGTTTCCTCCGAGACATTCCCCGAGAAGGAGTTTTGTGATAAGGATCGGGACTGGCTGGATCTCTGGAGTGACCCTGAGACCAAGTGGAATCTCGCACCTGATAACGTGGTTTCCGGTAGATGTACTGTGCTTGTTTCGAATCTGGAATTTTTTCCCTCGTCTAATTAAGGATAAAAATAAATATTTTGATGATACTACTGATACTGCGATTAGTACTACAAAAATTAATAATGTCAATGAAATTATTACTAATACTATTGATATGAATACTGCTACTACTAATAAGAATATACTACTGCTATTAATGATAAAGATACTGTAATGATAATGATAACAATAGTGATGATGATAATAATGATAATAATAATGATAGTAATAATCATAATAGAAAAGCAATATCATTATTATAGGTTCTGTTATATGTAAGAGTATCTAGATTCGTGAAAAAATCAAATTTCAAAATAACTATATATTAGCGACATTCTCTGCTTAACACTTTGCATTCATATTGGCGTATGTTAGGACCTGTGAGGACCGTCATTAACTGTCAGTGACATTATGACGATTTCTATTTCACATTAGTTCTCGAATTCCACATGTGCCTACATGTGATAAATTCTAGGAAGTTACTTTATTAATTGGGTTACATATGAGGCCAAAATCAATGTAAGAAAGGGAAATACCATGAAAAATGCAAAATAACATTAAATACCAACAGCATTCAGTAAAAGAACGAAAGAAAAGTAAAATAATCTAATTATAAATCCTCACAGGATGCAGCCAGTACTCCCTTCTTCGTCTCTCTTTGGATCTGCACGACTGGCCCACCAAGCTGCTCTGGCGGCCGGGCGAACGCGCCGAGAGCTTGCGCTTGCTTTTATGGCGAACTAGAAGTGTTCATTGGAACGTGTAGGTCCATTTAAGTTCTCCAGGAAAGCAGATTCGCAACTCCCTTATGACTTGACATTTCGGAGTGTGTCTGAAGGTAATTCTACTTCCATTAATTTTAATCGGTGAACTAGGCGCGGAGTTCTTAGATGAGCAGTGATAATAATAATAGTGATAATGACTAATATAATCATATAATAATAGCAATAATGATTACTGTGATAATAATAATGATTATAATAATAATGATGATACTACTACTAATAATAATGATAATGATTATGATAAGAATATTAAGAGCAAGAAAACAAAAACGAGAAAATACCCATAGTAATAGTAATAATAATGGTAAAAACAATAATGATAAAGTTTATAATAGTAAAAATGATAATAGTGATAATGATCTTGATAATGATAATGACAATGATGATGATGACGAAAATGATTATCATTATTATGAGAAAGCATTTAAAAATGCATTCTGTCTCCGTCTCCACTTTTATAATAAAAGTCACCTTAACCCGCCTGACTTTTCTTCAGATGGCTCCTGCGTGGTGACGAGCGCCAGCCTCGACGTGTCCCGCACTTGTCAGATGAATCAAACAGGAATATTGCGCATTTCCATTGAAAGCCTTGACGACAACTTTAAATGGACTCCGAGCTACTTTTCCTTCAACTGCGAGGATGGCGCAGGTGAGTTCTTTCCTTTCCCTATGATCTCAATTTGGGAAGTTCATCGCGCGAAAGATTCGGCAAGCTTTCGATGACAGAAATGAGAAAAAATGATACTAATTGGAATCATGACAATAGGTGTTATATTCACGATGAATATGCTAATTATGTTAATGTTAATAATAATGAAGGTATTATATCGATGAAAAACAATTATAGTAATATCAGTGACAAAAAAGTGATTGTTAACAGCAGAAAGTTTGATAATAAAAGGGATAGTAATACTGATGAATCATGGGTCGTAGCCAAACCGAACGCCTTTTTAAAATCTGACTGATAGTTGAACATTATATTCCTTATATTGTAGTTATTTCTAAAGCCTTATCTTGCACAAAATCTTCTAGGATGGCAAACCGGCTCAACGACTTCAAGCCCTGATGACAACAGCACTGAAGGTCAGTCTGAGGATGGCGCATAATAATGAATAAATAATGAAATAAATAATAATAAATAATAAATAAAAAAAAATAAATAATGAAAAGGAATAATAATGATACTGAAAAGATAGCGCTAACAATAAAATTGGTTCTAATAATGTAAAAAAAAAAAAAAAAAGAAGTAAAGACAATGATATTGTTAATAATGTTACTGAATTATCACATTTGCCTTTTGTATAACACGCATCCTCGCTAGAGATGCACTCGTATTCTATTTTGTGAAAAAAGTATTATGTTTTGTTTCCTGTAAATAAACTTACCGGTACGTAATGGGAGATCGAACCCCAACTCTTAC
>NW_020872641.1:279397-281897 GCF_003789085.1 Penaeus vannamei
CAGGGGGACTATTCCAGACATTTACTCCATGATAAAGAAAAAAGAATTCAGGATTTGGACTGAGGATGGAATCTGGGGCATCTGGAGGAGATGACAGTTCCTTAAAGTGTTCTTTGGATTGTGACGGAAATTGAAAAGGTTGTCATGACGTAATTTTAGCGACCTGAAGATGAAGGGTGCGCATGCAGAAAAAAAAAAAAAAAAGAGAAAAAAAATCAGTAGGCTTCAAGAGTTCATTTTTTGAAGGACTCATTTGTATGGTCATACTTTCGCAGTCCTGATATAATGCGAATTGTTGCTTGAGCGTTCATCAATGGCTGTATGCTTGATTGATGTGTTGCTCCCCAGGTGGTCTGGCAGCAGTTTGAGTGGAGATAAACTACGCTGTAATAGATTTGTTTTCTTGCCCTTGGTGTCGTGTGTCCTAATGTGATATGGAATGTAAGACTGTTTATTAAACCTTGTTTGCAAGTTGCGTATGCGCTCCTTCCAGCGAAGCTTTTCATCTTGTGCAAGACTAAGAAATCTGGTGCTTTGTTCCCTTCTAATGGGCTGGTTATTAATATAAATCTGAGCAATATTCAGTGGAAATGTTATTTCTATACATTGCGTAATGGTTTTTGTTTACATTTATTGTTTACTTGTTGCGGGATTCCCAGCTAGCGATTTTGTGAAGTTGGCGATTGGTTTATAGAATTACCAGACGCAAGCATTATGCTTTCATCTGCATTTAAATAAAAGTGAAAAGGTCGCTAGCTTTAACAGTAGAATGTATCCACTAATTAGTTATGCACAATCTTTTACAATAACTTGCTAAAATCTGTTGAGTTTGAAATTGGTCTATTCTTTTTACAGCTATGTGCAACACCGTATTTATGTAGGGGAACTTCTGCTATTTTTGACTTGTATGTTAGAATTCCTATTCTTAAGGATGTGAAATTGTCTTTCTTGAACTCGGCTGCAAAGAATATCTTTCTATGACTTACAAGATGAAGCAAGGCATTACTTTATATATTTTGTCTGCCTATTTTCCAGAACCTGCCTTCATTAAATTTTCATATTAAATAATACTGATATAAGAAATATTTCGCGGTGCATATTTTCTTTCTCTCTCATTACAAACCCAACATCTTTGAGAATAGCACATGCCATGCATCATGCCCTTTCACTGGCCAAGTAATTTAGAGTCTTGTGTGCTCAGTAAGGTCAAAGAAGTATATCATATCAGCTAAAAGAAATAAAAGTATATGATAGCATTTAGCATTAGAATATTGTGAAATACTTGGAAACCAGATGGTTGAGTCAGAAAAATAAAAGGTGATACACCACGTCAATGTGATGTCATTTTCTAAAGAGAGAGAAAGTTCTGGACAGAGAAACGGACACACGCAGACATGCAAACGAATGCTGACTTGTGTGACAACAGGAAGTTAGAAAAATTATGTAGGGCGAGATTGAGTAAGAACATAACGCGGGAAGGTTTACCACGATAACACCAGTAATGAGGATAATGATAATGACAACAATGATAGTTGATGATGATGTACTAATGGTGATAATGATAATAATAATCATAATAAGAATGTTAATGAAAATTATAATAATGATAATGATGGATAATGATAACGTTAGTAGCAGTAATAATACTAATAGTGATGATAATAATAATGATAAAAATACAAGTATCAGTAATAGAAATAATAATTATCATTATTACTATTATCATTATCATAATCATCATCATCGTTATTATTGTGATTGTAATGATCATCACCATGATGATAGAAATGATGATAACCATAATGATAAGCATTTGATTATCACTAGATTCCCCCAAAATGAATACCTAGGAATATAAAGAAAATAAAGCTATAGAAAGTTACTAAATATGTTCATTTTATATTCTATAATTACATCTTAATTTTTATTTCTATTTATTTATTCTTTCTTTTTTGTTGTTTTCTTGTAACAAGACATTTGTTTAATAAAAGATTTAATTCACTTTCTATAAATGGAACCACATTATACACTAGAAATTGCCTTGCAGAACAGCAGAACAATTATCTTAATGCTTTCAGACTCATCTTTCTGAAAGTAAATTGTCTATAAGAGTCAGATTATAATTTCTTCCCGTTCAACGTCGAGTAAAGGTCGAACTTTTGACTCCACACACACACACACACACACACACACACACACACACACACATGTATACCTGTCTTTATATCGGGTATATATATTTTTATATGTATGTATGTGTGTCTGAGTGTGTGTGTGTGTGTGTGTGTGTGTGTGTGTGTGTGTGTGTGTGTGTGTGTGTGTGTGTGTGTGTGTGTGTGTGTGTTTATACATACATTTGTACAAACACAGGGGAAAAAAAACAGCATACACATTCGAATAATTCCAAATATTTACTTTTTTATTTGCTTAGCGGATTTTACTTTTTTTATTGTTGTTGGAATCATGTTTATTTACAGTGATTATGTAAAAGGAAAAGCAA
>NW_020872641.1:286897-289637 GCF_003789085.1 Penaeus vannamei
AATCCTGCCTTAACTGGCGACGGACCTTTATTGGTGACCTTAATCGGTGTCTGGATCAAAAATGGAAATCCTGCCTTAACTGGCGACGGACCTTTATTGGTGACCTTAATCGGTGTCTGGATCAAAAATGTCCTGCCTTAACTGGCGACGGACCTTTATCCTTAATCGGTGTCTGGATCAAAAATGGAAATCCTGCCTTAACTGGCGACGGACCTTTATTGGTGACCTTAATCGGTGTCTGGATCAAAAATGGAAATCCTGCCTTAACTGGCGACGGACCTAAATCGGTGAATGAAGCTCAGTTGGCAACCCTCTCTGGTGACCCGTTTCACCGGTTCATATCCAAACTTAGCCCCCTGGAAGTGCCTTCTTCACGCAGATCTTCGCTGGCGAACGAGGCCAGCCGGGTAGATAGATAAATAGAGTAGATATATATGTTGAGAGATTGGAGAGGGACGGACGAACGGGGAGAATTGGGAAGAATCATTTGCATATTTCTTCTTAATATATATATATATATATATATATATATATGTGTGTGTGTGTGTGTGTGTGTGTGTGTGTGTGTGTGTGTGTGTGTGTGTGTGTGTGTGTGTGTGTGTGTGTGTGTGTGTGTGTGTGTGTGTGTGTGTGTGTATGCATGTATGTATGTTTCTATGACCTCTGGTCGCGGAGGGCCAGAGGTCCTGCCTGCGGCGCGCGTCGCGAGGGAAGCGAGGCTCGTCCGCCTCTTGCGAGCGAAGCATTCCGAGGATGACTTTCAAACGAATCGTCGCTAAGAATACTCTCGGGTACTTTGGGGGGATTGCAGGATTTTCCCAAGCGGAGTGTAGAAGAAATCAGTATTTCTGAGTGAGGTTGGATTTGTGTATAAATATCTATATATTTTTTTTGTGAACAGGTGATGTGTAATTGGAGACATAGTTCTAATCAACCTCCATTGATGTGTATGTGTTTGTGTGTTTCCGAAAACGATAACCCAAGATTAAGTTTCTACCGAAGACAGTGACAGTAACATCATTAATAATAATTTTCTCCTTCCTGTCTTTCTCCCGTCCCTCCCTCCCCACTCCCTCTATCTTTCTAATGCTTTCTTATCTCCCTCTCTCTCTCTCTCTCTCTCTCTCTCTCTCTCTCTCTCTCTCTCTTTCTCTTATACATATACATATATATACATATACGTATATGTATGTGTGTATATATATGCATATATATATATATATATATATATATATATATATATATATATATATATATATATATATATGTATATATATGTACATAATATATATATATGTTTTTTTTTTTTCAATACAAACATATAGACATATATATGTATGTGTGTGTGCGTGTGTTGTGTGTGCGTATGAATATGTATGCATATATACATATATATGTATGTGTGTGTGTGTGTGTTTATCTCGTTTTCTCTGTCCCTCCCTTTCCCCCTCTCTCCGTCTATCTCTCGCTCATTTAGTATCCTATCTCGTTTTTTCCCTTGCTCTTTAATCTTATGCCAGCGTCCTGGTTCCGTTATCTTGTGGCTTTCCTGTTACACAATCGAGACTACGTAGGAATGTATCCGCGTTTGTACTCACGTGGTATGGCTGTGCCTTTGTGATTATATAAAGTCTTTTATCTTCTTTTTGTCTTAAGGTAGAAAAAATGAGGTGCATTCAGGTGGCTTATTAACTTTTTTGTTGACATTAGCGGTAAACATTAATTCGGTTCTGAAATTAACTTGAAGCTTTTTATCTTCATCCACAGATTATAGTTTATGGTCAAAAGGATTTGTATCCTTTTCTGCAAGTTTTGCTACGTATGAATATCTGAAAATGACACTGGAAACAATATTAGTCAGTTTATAGTTACAGCTAAACCGAGGATTATAGAGCATTGCCGCACACACGTCAATTCTGATTTGCATTTTCTTGAGTCCAAAAACAGCAGATCTTGCCACCGCATTACGCTTTGCAAGTTCACATTATTCATTCTCTGCATTCTACAATAGGGTACAATGCATGGAGCGGTACAGCCTATTTTTCCACTAATTGTAAAAAAAAAGGATACTCTATCATTATTATTTAAATTATGCAATTATTTTGAATATACTTATGAATCAAAACGCAATAAGAAATATAGTTTGTTTCTAAACAAATATACAAAAAAATGTTTCCATCCCCTGCCATCTCTCTTTATCAATTTATCTATCCACTGTTTCTCCCTTCTCTGACATTCCTCTTCCTCCCTCTCAGTCTCTCTTTCTTTGTCTCTCTCTCTCTCTCTCACTGTATCTATCAATCTCATTTTCTTTATACGTGTCTCTTCTCTTTCCTTCTTGCATTTCTGGTCGGCGCCGAGGAACCGTTTCAACGCGACGACTGAGCATGTTATTCACCGTCAGGCGGAGCAGAGTCGAAGCCTCAGTCCGTGGTGGCCTTCTTCGGGAAGTGCTGATGGGGATTTTGTTGACTGATGGCTGTAGTTTTTCCTTCCAGTGTATGAGCTGAATAGACGATTTCTTACTGCTGCTTTTAACGCTAAGCTTTATTCTAAATGTCAAATTTAACAATCAAATTCATAAATCAAGGTTCATTTAGAAAGCATATCACCCCGCCTGTAAAAAAAAAAAATAATAATAATAATAATAAATAAATAAATAAAAAACTTTATATTCATTTTCTCTCTCTATTTTCTGCTTCTCCCTCCCTCCCTTCTTCTCACTTTTCCTTCCCTCCCT
>NW_020872641.1:289737-302237 GCF_003789085.1 Penaeus vannamei
ACTTCTCTCTCTCTCTCTTTCTCTCTCTCTCTCTCTCTCTCTCTCTCTCTCTCTCTCTCTCTCTCTCTCTCTCTCTCTCTCTCTCTCTCTCTCTATATATATATATATATATATATATATATATATATAACTCACTGGCGCCCTTTTCCGTTGCAGGTTCTGAGTTCTGCGTTTCCTCCGAGACATTCCCCGAGAAGGAGTTTTGTGATAAGGATCGGGACTGGCTGGGTCTCTGGAGTGACCCTGAGACCAAGTGGAATCTCGCACCTGATAACGTGGTTTCCGGTAGATGTACTGTGCTTGTTTCGAATCTGGAAAATTTTCCCTCGTCTAATTAAGGATAAAAATAAATATTTTGATGATACTACTGATACTGCGATTAGTACTACAAAAATTAATAATGTCAATGAAATTATTACTAATACTATTGATATGAATACTGCTACTACTAATAAGAATATACTACTGCTATTAATGATAAAGATACTGTAATGATAATGATAACAATAGTGATGATGATAATAATGATAATAATGATAGTAATAATTATAATAGAAAAGCAATATCATTATTATAGGTTCTGTTATATGTAAGAGTATCTAGATTCGTGAAAAAATCAAATTACAAAATAACTATATATTAGCGACATTCTCTGCTTAACACTTTGCATTCATATTGGCGTATGTTAGGACCTGTGAGGACCGTCATTAACTGTCAGTGACATTATGACGATTTCTATTTCACATTAGTTCTCGAATTCCACATGTGCCTACATGTGATAAATTCTAGGAAGTTACTTTATTAATTGGGTTACATATGAGGCCAAAATCAATGTAAGAAAGGGAAATACCATGAAAAATGCAAAATAACATTAAATACCAACAGCATTCAGTAAAAGAACGAAAGAAAAGTAAAATCATCTAATTATAAATCCTCACAGGATGCAGCCAGTACTCCCTTCTTCGTCTCTCTTTGGATCTGCACGACTGGCCCACCAAGCTGCTCTGGCGGCCGGGCGAACGCGCCGAGAGCTTGCGCTTGGGTTTATGGCGAACTGGAAGTGTTTCATGGGAACGTGTAGGTCCATTTAATTTCTCCAGGAAAGCAGATTCGCAACTCCCTTATGACTTGACATTTCGGAGTGTGTCTGAAGGTAATTCTACTTCCATTAATTTTAATCGGTGAACTAGGCGCGGAGTTCTTAGATGAGCAGTGATAATAATAATAGTGATAATGACTAATATAATAATATAATAATAGCAATAATGATTACTGTGATAATAATAATGATTATAATAATAATGATGATACTACTACTAATAATAATGATAATGATTATGATAAGAATATTAAGAGCAAGAAAACAAAAACGAGAAAATACCCATAGTAATAGTAATAATAATGGTAAAAACAATAATGATAAAGTTTATAATAGTAAAAATGATAATAGTGATAATGATCTTGATAATGATAATGACAATGATGATGATGACGAAAATGATTATCATTATTATGAGAAAGCATTTAAAAATGCATTCTGTCTCCGTCTCCACTTTTATAATAAAAGTCACCTTAACCCGCCTGACTTTTCTTCAGATGGCTCCTGCGTGGTGACGAGCGCCAGCCTCGACGTGTCCCGCACTTGTCAGATGAATCAAACAGGAATATTGCGCATTTCCATTGAAAGCCTTGACGACAACGGCGAATGGACTCCGAGCTACTTTTCCTTCAACTGCGAGGATGGCGCAGGTGAGTTCTTTCCTTTCCCTATGATCTCAATTTGGGAAGTTCATCGCGCGAAAGATTCGGCAAGCTTTCGATGACAGAAATGAGAAAAAATGATACTAATTGGAATCATGAAAATAGGTTTTATATTCACGATGAATATGCTAATTATGTTAATGTTAATAATAATGAAGGTATTATATCGATGAAAAACAATTATAGTAATATCAGTGACAAAAAAGTGATTGTTAACAGCAGAAAGTTTGATAATAAAAGGGATAGTAATACTGATGAATCATGGGTCGTAGCCAAACCGAACGCCTTTTTAAAATCTGACTGATAGTTGAACATTATATTCCTTATATTGCAGTTATTTCTAAAGCCTTATCTTGCACAAAATCTTCTAGGATGGCAAACCGGCTCAACGACTTCAAGCCCTGATGACAACAGTACTGAAGGTCAGTTTGAGGATGGCACATAATGATGAATAAATAATGAAATAAATAATAATAGATAATAAATAAATAATAAAATAAATAAATAATGAAAAGGAATGATAATGATAATGAAAAGATAGCGCTAACAATAAAATTGGTTTTAATAATGTAAAAAAAAAAGAAGTAAAGACAATGATATTGTTAATAATGTTACTGAATTATCACATTTGCCTTTTGTATAACACGCATCCTCGCTAGAGATGCACTCGTATTCTATTTTGTGAAAAAAAATGTATTGTTTTGTTTCCTGTAAATAAACTTACCGGTACGTAATGGGAGATCGAACCCCAACTCTTACCTCTCCGATTAAGTGTGTAGTTGTCTATATTCTGAGCAAGAGAAGTGTTATCCAGGACGTGAATCTCGCATTTTTCAATGTTCGTGTTGCCGCGACAGGCCACCAGGGCGGCGCACCATCGCATGGTGTGGTTTTGAATTCATCCTCTCACTGCAAATGGTTGACAGGCGGATGTTTAACATTCCTCTCGATTTTTAGGAGTATTTTCATTTAGAAAATGAACGTCTCTTAACGGTGTATAATGTCTTATAATAATATAAGATAGATGTGGGTTATGTATGCTGAGGAAGGAGGTAATTGAGATGATGTGAGCTTCCCTTGTAACTTGTTAGTTTGTGATAAGAGACAGTGACAAATAGGTTTGTTTCCAATAATACAATTTGCTATAATAATCTGTGTTATGTTCAATATTCTATTATTAGCAGCCAATATGTTCGTCCGGCTCCCTAGCCTACGGCGCTTGGTCTCCCATCCGCAATACGGCCGCGTTGGACATTTGTTTAAATACATTTTAAAATCTTAGAAGTGCGCCCAATGTGCTATGATGGTGATGAAGGTAGCCTAGTAATAAATAACAATGATAATATTAATAACACTGGCAAAGATATCAACTGCAATAATGACAGCGAAAGTAATGAATATAGATCTGTATCGAGATGAGTGAAGCTCTGCAGCCAAGAAGGAAACCTTTACACAGTCTGATGGCAAAGGTGATACTAAAACCGAATCCCAATGACGTCAGCAAGGAAGGCGAGTGGGATAGGAAAGGAAGGTGGGAAGGAGAAACGTATTCAGTACATACATAGCCAGTGATCCACATTTTTTTTTTTCGAGGGGGGGGGTATCTTGAATATCTTCCTTGATAACTCTTAGATTATAATGTTTCTCAGTAATAGGTTTTGGTAGCATATAAAGTAATATGAATTTTTATATTGTATAATGGGACTAGATATTATACGGTCTGGTCTCCATACACATATGCACACACACAGGCACATACGCACATACACATATATTTGCAAGTGTATACATGTGCGTGTGTGTGTATTCATATGTATATCCATTCAAATATATAATATACAGATGCATATTGTATAGATGTATATATGTATATATACATGCATACATATATATGTGTGTACGCACACACACACACATATACACACATGTATAAATGTGTATACATATATATATATATATACATTTACATATGTATATATATACATATATGTATATGTATATACTTTTTAAATCCATTCATACGTTCTTACACACACATATATATTACATATATAAACTTCATATATAAATATGTATATGAATAAACACTGTATTTCTATATGCGTATGCAGGCGAGTGCATGCGCATGCATATGCATTTACATATACATACATACCTACACTCTCACCCACACATACTCTCTCTCTCTCTCTCTCTCTCTTCACACACACACACACACACACACACACACACACACACACACACACACACATATATATATTGTATAGCTTAAGGCCAGATATCCGTGGAGAGTTATCCTGTGAGGAGGAGAGAGAGAGAGAGAGAGAGAGAGAGAGAGAGAGAGAGAGGAGAGAGAGAGAGAGAGAGAGAGAGAGAGAGAGAGAGAGAGAGAGAGAGAGATGCTGGAAACCAAAAGAAAATAGCGACCAAACTTCCAGGTACTGAGGAAATAGGTGAACTATTGACTAGTTAGTGCTTCAAGCATGCAACAAAATAGAGAAACGACACTGATATACAAGGAGATAAGAGCAGTAGCACAAGCATAAGCAGTAATCGAAGCAGAAACAGTAAAGGCAGAGGCAGAGGCAGGACAGTAAGCAAAAACAGAGGTAGTAGTAGTAAAAGTAGGCAAAAGTACGAACGGATTACGAGGTGGAATATAGGTAAGATTAGGAAAAAGCAGCAAATATGATAAAAACAAATAAAAAACTCTAAAGCACAATAGCTATTATGGAAGCAATATCGAAGGCAGCTCAATCACTTTCACACCCGAGGAAGGGCTTTATATCTCGCGCATTGCAAAGACCATTTGGACACGACGGTAGTTTCAAAAATAATGTTTTGAGAATTATTTAATTGCAAATAATATGAATATTTACCCATTTACATGCTACACAACTTCTAGAAATAGGAATGACAAAAGTTTGCTACCGTCACAAACATCATATCGATTGTTCCAAAGATTTGAGTGGACAACGGAAACTGATTTTCTCGATGCCTGGTCGTATGTATGAACTTTCAGTTTTATCTCTATATTCCTTTTTCCTCTATCTCTCTCTCTCTAAATGCATACCTTTTTAGAGTCTCCTTCGGATACTCTCTGGTACATCGCAGCGGTCCTGGGGTTCGCCATTGTCATCTCTTTGATCGAGGCGGTCGCCCGGAGAGCCAAGACCTGTCAGGGTGACCCCGTCCGTCCTTCAGCTGCCCTCCCGTCGACCTCACCGGCGGGGACACAAGAGCCCCCTCCTCCTTCTCCTTCTTCTTCTTCTTCTTCTTCTTCTTCTCCTCCTCCTCCTCCTCCTCCTCCTCCTCCTCAGCTGCTTCTTCAGAGGAACTCGTTCGGTCCACCAGATGGCCAAGGAAGCGCCCAGGAACACTACGGCAGCGAGGGAGGGGAGCACGAGTACGAGTATGTTGAGTTGGACACCTCGAGGACCCAGCTGGCCAGGGAGGAGGAGGACGCCCGCGAGCCAGACAACGAGCCCGTGCAACCAGCCTGCTCGCTCCGCCGGGACACCGTTAACTCCATCTATTTTCTTTCTGACGAATTGAGTGGCAGGATGTAGATGGGAAAGAAGATGAGAAGAGCGAATTTGAGCTTAGAGCAGGGGATTCTTTTTCTTTTCTCTTGTTTGTCTGTTACTTGTCTTTGTTTACCGCCCATGTACACGAGTCACAGCACGCCATCACCCAACTAGATAATATTCTTACAGAGTAGAAGTAATACTCAGAATCAGCACATGCTTCGAATCTCCAAAATGCTTTACCAGAATGCTTAAAATCGCTGGCCATACCCGCGTTGAAGACGCCTGTTCCAGAAGTTTCTATGCTCCTTGCTCCAGCGCTCTGAAACACGCCACCGTTCGCAGTATGTTGATATGGTAATTGAAGTAACACATCGTGTATGTAGATATGATGGTAATTATATTTTGCTTTTAATTCAATTTTAGTGATTGTGTCAATAAGAAAATGAACATACATTCAATTTTCCATGACATTTAGAGAGGGTATGAATGAGACAGGATATCTTCACAATACAAGATTTAACCGGTTTCGATTACGTCTTCGTCAGAAATACAGTATTTCTGACGAAGACGTAATCGAAACCGGTCAAATACATTTCTTGTATTGTGAAGATATCCAGTCTCATTTATACCCTCTCTACATTTGTCAACATGGATACGGGTTTTCCATGATATACAAGAAAATTTGTCTGAATATTTTTGACGATAAATATAAAACAATTTCCGTCTTTTTTTTTCTTTTTTTATATATACATATATACATGCGTGCACACATGAACTCACACACATATATGTGTGTGAATTCATGTGTATATACATGTGTACATACACAGGTTTATGTGTGTATATATATATGTACATATATATGTATATATATATATATATATATATATATATATATATATATATATATATATGTATGTATGTCTTTATACTATATAAAGAGGGAAGAGTGGTAATAGCTACGAAATACTTTTCTTGTTTGGCCATTATTAAATACGGCAAAGTCTTTCAAATAACATGGAAACTTGATTTCATATCTTTAGCTAGAAAAAAATATATTCATTAATATCGTTTTATTGACATTTGTAGCAAACCCATCAATTCTGGTTTGAAATCATTTTGCTTAAATCAATACTGAGATCATAATCTAAATTCTACGTGATTTTTTCATGAAATTCCTCAAGCGTAGTTACTGAAAAAAGCCATTTTACGGTTGCAGTTAAACAGGCAGTGATAGAGAACTTACGTTAATATCACAAATTTTCCGTAATTGTATTTCTTTCCATCATTTCGATTTGTTGTACATTATTAATTCCTGTGGATTCTAGGCTAGGATTTAGTGTCTGTGTTCTGTATGAAAAAATAACATCATCTTTATATTTCATCTTGAAAAGGCAAGAAATGTTACCTTTCCTGTTACATAATTACTGCAAATAAATATGATTCCAACAACAATAAAAGCCATTATTATTATCATTATCCTCATTAGTGTTATTATTGTGTCAAACCATCTGCGCCTGTCCGTGCTCTGTCTGCTTCCCATGGTATTTCGTCCAGAACTTTCTCTCTATAGAATATGACGTCACATTGACGTGGCGTAACACCTACTTCTCTCAGACTCAACTATCTAGTTTCCAAGTTTTTCACAATATTCTAATGCTAAATGCTACCATTTACTTATATTTCTTTTAGCTGATGTGATATACTTCTTTGACCTTACTGAGCACACAAGACTCTAAAGTACTTGGACAGTGAAAGGGCATGATGCATGGCAAGTGATATTCTTAAAGAATTTAGAATTTGTAAAAAGGAGAGAGAAAGAAAAGATGTAACGCGAAATATTTCTTATATCAGTATCATTTAATATGAATATTTGAAGCAGGGCTGGAAAATGGGCAGATAAAATATATAAAGTAATACCTTGCCTCATCTTGTAGGTATTCACACTCACCATCATGTGTATATGTACGATGAATAATTTAGAGAAAATTATGTGAATAGCGATAGTTTATTCTGAACAATCTTTTAGGGAGAGGCATGTGCTTCCTCTCATGATTGAGGGAGAGGCATGTGCTTCCTCTCATGATTGAGGGAGAGGCATGTACTTCCTCTCATGAGTGAGGGAGAGGCACGTGCTTCCTCTCATGAGTGAGGGAGAGGCATGTGCTTCCTCTCATGAGTGAGGGAGAGGCACGTGCTTCCTCTCATGAGTGAGGGAGAGTGCTTCCTCTCATGAGTGAGGGAGAGGTGATGAGTGAGGAGAGGCATGTGCTTCCTCTCATGAGTGAGGGAGAGGCATGTGCTTCCTCTCATGAGTGAGGGAGAGGCATGTGCTTCCTCTCATGAGTGAGGGAGAGGCATGTGCTTCCTCTCATGAGTGAGGGAGAGGCACGTGCTTCCTCTCATGATTGAGGGAGAGGCACGTGCTTCCTCTCATGAGTGAGGGAGAGCACGTGCTTCCTCTCATGAGTGAGGGAGAGGCATGTGCTCCTCTCATGAGTGTGTGCTTCCTCTCATGAGTGAGGAGAGGCATGTGCTTCCTCTCATGAGTGAGGGAGAACATGTGCTTCCTCTCATGAGTGAGGGAGAGGCATGTGCTTCCTCTCATGCGTGCTTCCTTTCATGAGTGAGGGAGAGGCATGTGCTTCCTCTCATGAGTGAGGGAGAGCTGTGCTTCCTCATGAGTGAGGGAGAGGCATGTGCTTCCTCTCATGAGTGAGGGAGAGGCACGTGCTTCCTCTCATGAGTGAGGGAGAGGCATGTGCTTCTTCATGAGTGAGGGAGAGGCATGTGCTTCATGAGTGAGGGAGAGGCATGTGCTTCCTCTCATGAGTGAGGGAGAGGCACGTGCTTCCTTTCATGATTGAGGGAGAGGCACGTGCTTCCTCTCATGAGTGAGGGAGAGGCATGAGTGAGGAGAGGCATGTGCTTCCTCATGAGTGAGGAGAGGCATGTGCTTCCTCTCATGATTGCGGGAGAGGCACGTGCTTCCTCTCATGAGTGAGGGAGAGGCTTGTGCTTCCTTTCATGAGTGAGGGAGAGGCATGTGCTTCCTCTCATGAGTGAGGGAGAGGCATGTGCTTCCTCTCATGAGTGAGGGAGAGGCATGTGCTTCCTCTCATGAGTGAGGGAGAGGCATGCTTCCTCTCATGAGTGAGGAGAGGCATGTGCTTCCTCTCATGAGTGAGGGAGAGGCATGTGCTTCCTCTCATGAGTGAGGGAGAGGCATGTGCTTCCTCTCATGAGTGAGGGAGAGGCACGTGCTTCCTTTCATGAGTGAGGGAGAGGCATGTGCTTCCTTTCATGAGTGAGGGAGAGGCATGTGCTTCCTTTCATGAGTGAGGGAGAGGCATGTGCTTCCTTTCATGTGAGGGAGAGGCATGTGCTTCTTTCATGATTGAGGGAGAGGCATGTGCTTCCTTTCATGAGTGAGGGGAGGCATGTGCATGAGTGAGGGAGAGGGAGTGAGGGAGAGGCATGTGCTTCCTTTCATGATTGAGGGAGAGGGATGTGCTTCCTCTCATGAGTGAGGGAGAGGGATGTGCTTCCTCTCATGAGTGAGGGAGAGGCTTGTGCTGCCTTTCATGAGTGAGGGAGAGGCATGTGCTTCCTTTCATGAGGGAGAGGCACGTGCTTCCTTTCATGATTGAGGGAGAGGGATGTGCTTCCTCTCATGAGTGAGGGAGAGGCTTGTGCTTCCTTTCATGAGTGAGGGAGAGGCATGTGCTTCCTTTCATGAGTGAGGGAGAGGCATGTGCTTCCTTCATGAGTGAGGGAGAGGCATGTGCTTCCTTTCATGAGTGAGGGAGAGGCATGTGCTTCCTTTCATGAGTGAGGGAGAGGCATGTGCTTCCTTTCATGATTGAGGGAGAGGCATGTGCTTCCTCTCATGAGTGAGGGAGAGGCACGTGCTTCTCATGAGTGAGGGAGGCACGTGCTTCCTCATGAGTGAGTGAGAGGCATGTGCTTCCTCTCATGAGTGAGGGAGAGGCACGTGCTTCCTCTCATGATTGAGGGAGAGGCATGTGCTTCCTCTCATGAGTGAGGGAGAGGCTTGTGCTTCCTCTCATGAGTGAGGGAGAGGCACGTGCTTCCTCTCATGATTGAGGGAGAGCAGTGCTTCCTCTCATGAGTGAGGGAGAGGCACGTGCTTCCTCTTCATGAGTGAGGGAGAGGCATGTGCTTCCTCTCATGAGTGAGGGAGAGGCACGTGCTTCCTTCATGATGAGGGAGAGGCACGTGCTTCCTCTCATGAGTGAGGGAGAGGCACGTGCTTCCTCTCATGAGTGAGGGAGAGGCATGTGCTTCCTCTCATGAGTGAGGGAGAGGCACGTGCTTCCTCTCATGAGTGAGGGAGGCACGTGCTTCCTCTCATGAGTGAGGGAGAGGCACGTGCTTCCTCTCATGAGTGAGGGAGAGGCACGTGCTTCCTCTCATGAGTGAGGGAGAGGCACGTGCTTCCTCTCATGAGTGAGGGAGAGGCATGTGCTTCCTCTCATGAGTGAGGGAGAGGCACGTGCTTCCTCTCATGAGTGAGGGAGAGGCACGTGCTTCCTCTCATGAGTGAGGGAGAGGCACGTGCTTCCTCTCATGAGTGAGGGAGAGGCACGTGCTTCCTCATGAGTGAGGGAGAGGCATGTGCTTCCTCTCATGAGTGAGGGAGAGGCACGTGCTTCCTCTCATGAGTGAGGGAGAGGCACGTGCTTCCTCTCATGAGTGAGGGAGAGGCACGTGCTTCCTCTCATGAGTGAGGGAGAGGCACGTGCTTCCTCTCATGAGTGAGGGAGAGGCATGTGGAGTGAGGGAGAGGCTTGTGCTTCCTCTCATGAGTGAGGGAGAGGCACGTGATGAGTGAGGGAGAGGCACGTGCTTCCTCTCATGAGTGAGGGAGAGCATGTGCTTCTCTCATGAGTGAGGGAGAGGCACGTGCTTCCTCTCATGAGTGAGGGAGAGGCACGTGCTTCCTCTCATGAGTGAGGAGAGGCACGTGCTTCCTCTCATGAGTGAGGGAGAGGCACGTGCTTCCTCTCATGAGTGAGGGAGAGGCACGTGTTTCCTCTCATGAGTGAGGGAGAGGCACGTGCTTCCTCTCATGAGTGAGGGAGAGGCACGTGTTTCCTCTCATGAGTGAGGGAGAGGCACGTGTTTCCTCTCATGAGTGAGGGAGAGGCAGTGCTTCCTCTCATGAGTGAGGGAGAGGCACGTGTTTCCTCTCATGAGTGAGGGAGAGGCATGTGCTTCCTCTCATGAGTGAGGGAGAGGCACGTGCTTCCTCTCATGAGTGAGGGAGGCACGTGCTTCCTCTCATGAGTGAGGAGAGGCACGTGCTTCCTCTCATGAGTGAGGAGAGGCATGTGCTTCCTCTCATGAGTGCCCTCCGTGCTTCCTCTCATGTGAGGAGAGGCACACATGAGGAGAGGCACGTGCTTCCTCTCATGTGAGGGAGGGGTGAGGAGGCACGTGCTTCCTCTCATGAGTGAGGAGAGGCACGTGCTTCCTCTCATGAGATGAGTGAGGGAGAGGCACGTGCTTCCTCTCATGAGTGAGGGAGAGGCACGTGATGAGTGAGGGAGAGGCACGTGTTTCCTCTCATGAGTGAGGGAGAGGCACGTGCTTCCTCTCATGATTGAGGGAGAGGCATGTGCTTCCTCTCATGAGTGAGGGAGAGGCATGTGCTTCCTTTCATGAGTGAGGGAGAGGCTTGCTTCCTTTCATGAGTGAGGGAGAGGCTGTGCTTCCTTTCATGAGTGAGGGAGAGGCTTGTGCTTCCTTTCATGAGTGAGGGAGAGGCTTGTGCTTCCTTTCATGAGTAAGGGAGAGGCTTGTGCTTCCTTCCAGGGCGCCCGAGCTGTGTTCGGACGCCCTGTTTGTTTGTTTGTGGGTGCGGCCGTCTTGCCTCACACTCATGGTAAACTTGCGATCGACCTGCGTCCACATTGCGGCGATGTGTGTCTTGAGCAAACAGTTTTATTTCCGCGCGAAAAAAAGTAAAAGAAGAGAGAAAAAAACAAAAACGCACGCCTGACCTGCGTGTTCCTCGCGTGCTCCTTGCGTGATTCAAGTGAAGCATATTTTATGATCCGAGGCCAATGATTCAAGCGTTGATTTCAGAACTGTATTAATGTGTTGGGTACTAATGTCATTAAACAACGGTAATAAAAGAACATCATCTGAATGTTCGTGTCCATTGTTTTCTACCTTAGATCTGAATGTGAAATGAAGTCAAAAGACTATATCATTAGAATGGCTTTACCAATTAAATCAAGCACACATGTATGCATGAATATGTATCTACGTGAGTATAGACGCACATGCATCCCTATGTACCCCTGACTGTGTACCAACGGGAAGGGCATAAGATAGAACGATATAACCAAGGCGCAGTAGGAAGATAAAGAGATCAAGTGATAGAAGTAAGAAATATGTTGTGATAAGAAATGAGCGTGATATATGCTGGTGTGTGTGTGTGTATATATATATAATATATATATATATATATATATATATATAATATATATATATATATATTATATATATATATATATATATATATATATATATATATATATATATAGATATATATATATTTATATGTATATTATACA
Organism: Penaeus vannamei; assembly: GCF_003789085.1. Taxonomy (NCBI): domain Eukaryota; kingdom Metazoa; phylum Arthropoda; class Malacostraca; order Decapoda; family Penaeidae; genus Penaeus; species Penaeus vannamei. The sequence continues at coordinate 301,634 of NW_020872641.1, forward strand.
TATATATATATATATATATATATAATATATATATATATATATATATATATATACATAATATATATATGTATATATATATATATATATATATATATATAATATATATATATATATATATATATATATATATATATATATATATATATATATATATATATATATATATATATATATATATATATATATATATAATATATATATATATATATATATATATATATATATATATATATACATATATATATATGTATATATGTATATATACATAGATAAGATATATATAGATAAGAGATCAAGTGATAGAAGTAAGAAATAAGCTGTGTGTGTGTGTGTGGTGTGTGGTGTGTGTGTGTGTGTGTGTGTGTGTGTGTGTTGTGTGTGGTGGTGTGTGGTGTGGTGTGCAGGGTGATTCGGGAGAGTTGGGTGTCCACGGCAGATCTTGTTTTACTCTCTCATATTCCACTGGTTGTAGGGGAACTGCCTTTTGATGCGGGCACGGTTGTTTACTCGCTGCCCTACAGCTGTGTCCTGGATATAACGAATGAACTCTAGCATGCCATCGAGCCTTTGAGCTTTATCTGAAGTGATCCTTGCCCTATACCTG
>NW_020872641.1:312237-316105 GCF_003789085.1 Penaeus vannamei
GCGGAAATAAAATGTTGGCCGTCTAATAGTGGGTGTTTGGCGGCGTTTACCGTCAAACAAAACAATTTTTCCTTGTCCTAGTGCCTTCGAGAGACGCAGAAACGCTCCTCGCAATTATTAAAGAAAAAACAGAGCCGGGAACCACCATAATAAGAGATTGTTGGAAGGCATATAAATGTCTTCAACATGAAGGATTCAAACACCTTACAGTGAACCACTCGCTTAATTTCGTGGACTCTATTACAGCCGCTCACACAAACACCATTAAAAGGAGGTGGAGAGACGCAAAGGCGAAAGTTCCTCGCTACGGTAGGAGGAAATACCCCTTCGTGGGCTATTTGGCTCGGGCGATGTTCCAGACGAACTTCCCCGAGACCAGCAAGCGTCTGCACGAATTCCTCCTTGCCGTAGCTCGCCTGTAACGCCACACTAAGGTATGTAAAATGTAATTCGGTAAAACGTGTTCGAGAGGGGGTTCGAAGCGGAGACCACTGCTGCTGAAACACGGCGATCGGCTAGGGAAGTACGGCCATCGGGAGGGGGTCTGGGGGCTTAGCCCCCGCGTTAGGAATTTTTTTCGTTTTTTACGGCCTCCAGCTAGTTAAGTATGGCGATCGGCTAGGGAAGCACGGCGATCGGCTAGGGAAGCACGGCGATCGGCTAGGGAAGCACGGCGATCGGCTAGGGAAGCACGGCGATCGGCTAGGGAAGCACGGCCATCGGCTAGGGAAGCACAGCCAACGGCTAGGGAAGCACAGCGGCTAGGGAAGCACGGCCATCGGCTAGGGAAGCACAGCCAACGGCTAGGGAAGCACAGCGGCTAGGGAAGCCTAGGGAAGCACAGCCAACGGCTAGGGAAGCACAGCCAACGGCTAGGGAAGCACACCCAACGGCTAGGGAAGCACACGGCTAGGGATAGGGGGGCGATCGGCTTGGGAAGCACGGCGATCGGCTAGGGTTGTAACTCATTAACTCATTTTCCCACTTTCTTTACCATTAAAATTACGATTCCTGGCTCGGGTTTTTAATTTTTCCACTTATTTTATTTATTTATTAACGCTTGTTTGCTATTTTCTCCATATCCCCCCCCCCCGAAAAAAAACGGTTCCCCACGGGATCCCCCAAGATTGTTGGCTGGAGTCGGGGACTTTTTCCTGGGCGGGGGTTGGGGGCGGCCGCCCCCCATGGGGGTGTGCAGGGGCTGCATTAAACAATATTGTGACTAAACCGGTACCGTGATTATAGCAGAAATTCCAGAGTACACATGCATTATATCAAGAGTGGCGCAACTCTGGTATGGAAAAGACAATCTAGCCATTTCCGATGGAAACGAACACCAGAATCAATCGAACCAAAACAATAGAAATCGAACGAATCTAGTTTTGTCCCGAAAAGCGTTGGTGACGTCTTTTTTTTTTCCAAATTTACCAATTTTCCAATAGCTTTCGTCGTGTTTCGAACAGATCTAGCTCTTATTGCTTTCGCAAACGAAGCATAATTACGATATCGGTCCCGATAGCTGGGTGGTGGTGGTGGTGGTGGTGGGGGGGGGGGGGGATACATATCAGGGATTTTTGGGGGTAATTTCGAGAAATATTGGTAGAATACTAGTCAGCATAGTATGTTAACACATTTTGTTATACTATTTTAGTGGCCTAAAAAAATTCTTTTATAAAGTGTTTTTTATGCGTACATTTAATGTTTACATGACGTTATTACAGTAATATAAAAGTGAGGTTGCTGACGCAGAAAAAAAAAAAACATACAAAAAGAATGATATTGATTAATTCACAACAATTTGCTGAAGCTTTTATATATGAAAATTGTCACTTATAAGAGCAATTCACAATGGATTTGAACTATAATTGGTGACCCCTAGACTCGATCATGCCACTCGAGACGACTTCTGGCGAGACGAAGGATGACGTCGAATCTCGCTCTATCGACGCCGTAGCAGCGAAGTTGTCCCCCTTTTGCCCACAGGCGTGCAGAAATCCAGTTTCGCCTGAGAAAAGTTACATACCCCTGCACCAAGGCAGATTACGTGTTGGAGGCAATCTTCGAGCAGTGTTTCCTCGTGTCGCCGCTTAGTTGGACAACCAGGACCAGAACCAAGATGTCGAATACGAAAACTTGAAGACATGCCACCTGCATGAGTTCAATCTTGCAGGTGGGGCCATCACTCCCTGCTACGATGGCCTAGAACCGGAGACATGGGAATGTCAACGTACTTGACCACTCAGCTTCGGGCTTCTTTATTACAGACTCCTTATCTGGCCACAAGTTTCTCGTGGATACAGGTGCCTTCCATTCTCTATTCCCAGCCACGGCAGAAGACAAAACTCGCTCCTGGTTACGATCGTCAAATATCAAACTCATTGCAGCCAATGGAAGAATCATTCCAATGTATGGTACCCAGACTATCCTCTTCCAAGCAGCTGGACGCAGCTTCATAGGGACTTCATCCTTGCCGGTGACTTCCTTGGTCACCACGGACTAATCGTTGACATCGCCAACCGTAGGCTCTTGGATGTGACAACGTTCCGCTCAACACCCGTTGGTTCCCGCCACTGGTGCACAGAAATCTGCACTGTGGGGACACACGTCCCTTACGACATCCTCTGCAAAGATTTCCCAAACGTTTTCCGGCCAGCCAGCCAAACATGGAATATTTCACCACATGAAGACGACAGGCCCCCGGTATAACCTTATCCCCAGAGAAGCTTCAAGCAGTTAAACAAGCTTACTCCGAAATGGAATGAATGGGCATCTGTCAGAAGGCATTAAGTCCCTGGGCATCTCCTCTGCACCTTGTGCAGAAACCTGTAGGCATCTGGCGGCCATGTGATGACTACAGGCATCTTAACCTGATCACGGAACCAGACCACTATCCTCTTCCTAACATGGCGGACCTTACACCCAACCTTCATGAAGCCAAGGTTTTCTCTAAGCTCGACCTCCTGAAGGGCTACTTTCTAGTACCAGTCTAACCAGAAGATATACCCAAGACGGCATTACACCCTTCGGGACTTACACCTCTAACCTCTTCACATTCGGCCTCCGAAATTCAAGGGCTACCTTTCAACGTCTGATTGATGGCATCCTCGGAGACCTTCTCTTCTGAGCTTGCTATGTAGATGACATCTCCAACATCTCTGGGTCGTGTTAAAACGACTCCATGGTAATGGCCTGGTGGTGCGCCAGGACAAGTGTCAATTTGGTGCTACATCCGTGGAATTCCTCGGACATAAGATATCGCCAGCAGGCGTCTCTCCCCTCCCAAGTGAGGTGGACGCAGTTTCACAATTCCCTGGTCCATCACTAACAAAGGAATTCAAGATTTTGTCGGCATGGTAAACTACTACCATTGTTTCCTTCCAAAGATTGCACACATCATGGAACCATCCTACAACTCCCTTGCCGGCAAACCAAAGAAATTGGAATGACTCAAGCAACAAAAAGCTTTCGAGGACACCAAGACCGCCTTCGCATCAGGTACAACTCTCACCTTCCCTAGACCCGACATTACAGTCACGCTCACCACAGACGCAAACTCTGTTGCTGTTGGGGCTGTCGTTGCACAGACCAGGGGTAAGACACGTCCTCTGGGATTCTTCAGCAGAAAGCTATGGCGAGTGGAGGTGAGATACAGCACCTTCGACCGCGAACTACTCGCCATCTATCTTGCAGTTCGCCAATTTAAACATCTAGAAGGCATATATGTATATATATATACACATGCATACATACACACACACACACACACACACACACACACACACACACACACACACACACACACACACACACACATATATATAATATTATATATATACACACACACACACACACACACACACACACACAC
>NW_020872641.1:332704-372704 GCF_003789085.1 Penaeus vannamei
GTAGAGACATGAGTGCCTGTGCTTCTTTCATGAGTGACGGAGAGACATGTGCTTCCTTTCAGTGACTGAGGAAGAGACATGCCCTTCCTTTCAATGAGTGAGGGAGAGACATGTACTTCCTTTCACGAGAGAGGGAGAATGTGCTTCCTTTCATGAGTGAGGGAGAGAAATGTGCTTCCTTTCAATGAGTGAGGGAGAGACATGTGCTTCCTTTCATGAGTGAGGGAGAGAATTGTGCTTCCTTTCAATGAGTGAGTGAGAGACATGTGCTTCCTTTCAATGAGTGAGGGAGAGACATGTGCTTCCTTTCAATGAGTGAGGGAGAGTCATGTGCTTCCTTTCATGAGGAAGGGAGAGACATGTGCTTCCTTTCAATGAGAGACGGAGGGACATGTGCTTCCTTTCAATGAGTGAGGGAGAGACATGTGCTTCCTTTCATTAGTGAGGGAGAGACATGTGCTTCCTTTCATGAGTGAGAGACATGTGCTTTCTTTCATGGGTGATAGAGAGACATGTGCTTCCTTTCATGAGTGAGAGAGAGACATGTGCTTCGTTTCATGAGTGAGGACGAGACATGTGCTTCCTTTCATGAGTGAGGGAGAGACATGTACTTCCTTTCATGAGTGAGAGACATGTGCTTCCTTTCATGAGTGAAGGAGACAATGAGTGAGGGAGAGACATCTTCCTTTCATTGAATGAAGAGAGACATGTGCTTCCTTTCATGAGTGAGGGAGAGACATGCTTCCTTTCATGAGGAGAGACATGTGCTTCTTTCATGGTGATGGAGAGACATGTGCTTTCCTTTCATGATGAGAGAGACATGTGCTTCGTTTCATGGGGGAGGAAGAGACATGTGCTTCCTTTCATGAGTGAGGGAGAGACATGTGCTTCCTTTCATGAGTGAGGGGAGAGACATGTGCTTCCTTTCATGAGTGAAGGAGAGACATGTGCTTCCTTTCATGAGTGAGGGAGAGACATGTGCTTCCTTTCATGAGTGAAGAAGAGACATGTGCTTCCTTTCATGAGTGAGGGAGAGACATGTGCTTCCTTTCATGAGTGAGGAAGAGACATGTGCTTTCTTTCATGGGTGATGGAGAGACATGTGCTTCCTTACATGAGTGAGAGAGAGACATGTGCTTCGTTTCATGGGGGAGGAAGAGACATGTGCTTCCTTTCATGAGTGAGGGAGAGACATGTGCTTCCTTTCATGAATAAGGAAGAGACATGTGCTTCCTTTCATGAGTGAATTAGAGACATGTGCTTCCTTTCATGAGTGAGGGAGAGACATGTGCTTCCTTTCATGAATGAGGAAGAGACATGTGCTTCCTTTCATGAGTGAGGAAGAGACATGTGCTTTCTTTCATGAGTAAAGAAAAGACATGTGCTTCCTTTCATGAGTAAGGTAGAGACATGTGCTTCCTTTCATGAGGGAGGGAGACATGTGCTTCTTTCATGGGTGAGAGACATGTGCTTCCTTTCATGAGTGAGGAGAGACATGTGCTTCCTTTCAATGAGTGAGACACATGTACATCCTCTCATGAGTGGGAGAGACATGTGCTTTCTTTCATGAGTGAGAGACATGTGCTTCCTTTCATGAGTGAGGGAGAGACATGTGCTTCCTTTCAATGTGTGAGGCAGAGACATGTGCTTCCGTTCATAAGTGAGGGAGAGACATGTGCATCATTTCATAAGTGAGAGAGAGACATGTGCTTCCTTTCATGAGTGAGGAGGAGAAATGTGCTTCCTTTCATGAGTGAGGAAGAGACATGTGCTTCCTTTCATGAGTGAGAGACATGTGCTTCCTTTCATGAGTGAAGAGACATGTGCTTCCTTTCATGAGTGAGGAGATGGCATGTGCTTCCTTTCATGAGTGAGGAAGAGACATGTGCTTCCTTTTATGAGTCAGAGACATGTGCTTCCTTTCATGAGTGAGTGAGAGACATGTGCTTCCTTTCATGAGTGAGAGACATGTGCTTCCTTCCATGAGAGTGGAAGAGTCATGTGCTTCCTTTCATTAGTGATGGATAGACATGTGCTTCCTTTCATAAGTGAGGAGGAGACATAAGTTTCCTCTCATGAGTGAGGGATGGACATGTGCCTCATTTCATGAGTGAGGGAGAAATGTGCTTTCTTTCATGAGTGAGGAAGAGACATGTGCTTCCCTTTATGAGTGAGGGAGAGACATGTGCTTCCTTTCATAAATGAGGGAGAGACATGTGCTTCGTCTTATGAGTGACGTAGAGACATGTGCTTTCTTTTATGAGTGAGAGACATGTGCTTCCTTTCGTGAGTGAGGGAGATACATATGCTTCCTTTCAATGAGTGAGGGAGAAACATTTGCTTCCTTTCATAAGGGAGACACATGTACATCCTCCCATGAGTGAGGGAGAAACATGTGCTTCCTTTCATGGGTGAGAGAAATGTGCTTCCTTTCATGAGTGGAAATATGTGCTTCCTTTCAATGAGTGAGGGAGAGACATGTGCTTCCTTTCATGAGTGAGTGAGAGACATGCTATTCCTTTCATGAGTGAGGGATATGAGCTTCCTTTCAATGAGTGAGGGAGAGACATGTGCTTCCTTTCATGAGTGAGGGAGAGACATGTGCTTCATTTCATGAGTGAGAGACATGTGCTTCCTTTCATGAGTGAGGGAGATACATGTGCTTCCTTTCAATAAGTGAGGGAGAGAAATGTGCTTCATTTCATGAGTGAGGAAAGGACATGTGATTCCTTTCATGAGTGAAATGGAATGTGATTCCATTCACGAGTGAGGGAGAGACATGTACTTTCTTTCATGAGTGAGAGACATGTGCTTCTTTTCAATGAGTGAGGGAGAGACATATGCTTCCTTTCATGAGTGAGAGACATGTGCTTCCTTTCATGAGTGAGGGAGTGACATGTGCTTCCTTTTAATGAGTAAGGGAGAGACATGTGCTTCCTCTCATGAGTGAGGGGAGACATGTGCTTGATTTCATGAGTGAGAGATATGTGCTTCCTTTCATGAGTGAGGAAGAGACATGTGCTTCCTTTCATGAGTGAGAGACATGTGCCTCCTCTCATAAGTGAGGGAGAGGCATGTGCTTCCTTTCAATGAGTGAGGGACAGACATGTGCTTCTTTTCATGAGTGAAAGACATGTTTCTTTTCTTGAGTGAGGGAGGGACATGTGCTTCCGTTTCATGAGTGAGTGAGAGACATGTGCTTCCTTTCATGAGTGAGGGAGACACATGTGCTTCCTTTCATGAGTGAGAGACATGTGCCTCCTCTCATAAGTGAGGGAGAGGCATGTGCTTCCTTTCAATGAGTGAGGGACAGACATGTGCTTCTTTTCATGAGTGAAAGACATGTTTCTTTTCTTGAGTGAGGGAGGGACATGTGCTTCCGTTTCATGAGTGAGTGAGAGACATGTGCTTCCTTTCATGAGTGAGGGAGACACATGTGCTTCCTTTCAATGAATGAGGAGAGACATGTACTTCCTTTCATGAGTGAGGGAGGACATGTGATTCCTTTCATGAGTGAGGAGGAATGTGCTTCCTTTCATGAGTGAGGGAGAGACATGTGCTTCCTTTCATGAGTGAGAGACGTGTGCTTCCTTTCATGAGTGAGAGAGTGTCATGTACTTCCTTTCAATGAGTGAGGGAGAGACATGTGCTTCCTTTCTTGAGTGAGGGAGAGACATGTGCTTCCTTTCGTGAGTGAGGGAGAGACATGTGCTTCCCTTCAATGGGTGAGGGAGCGACATGTGCTTCCTTTCATGAATGAGGGAGAAACATGTGTTTCCTTTCATGAGTGAGATATGTGCTTCCTTTCATGAGTGAGGAAGAGACATGTGCTTCCTTTCATGAGTGAGAGACATGTGCCTCCTCTCATAAGTGAGGAGAGGCATGTGCTTCCTTTCAATGAGTGAGGGACAGACATGTGCTTCTTTTCATGAGTGAAAGACATGTTTCTTTTCTTGAGTGAGGGAGGGACATGTGCTTCCGTTTCATGAGTGAGTGAGAGACATGTGCTTCCTTTCATGAGTGAGGGAGACACATGTGCTTCCTTTCAATGAATGAGGGAGAGACATGTACTTCCTTTCATGAGTGAGGGAAGGACATGTGATTCCTTTCATGAGTGAGGAGGAATGTGCTTCCTTTCATGAGTGAGGGAGAGACATGTGCTTCCTTTCATGAGTGAGAGACGTGTGCTTCCTTTCATGAGTGAGAGAGTGTCATGTACTTCCTTTCAATGAGTGAGGGAGAGACATGTGCTTCCTTTCTTGAGTGAGGGAGAGACATGAGTGAGGGAGAGACATGTGCTTCCTTCAATGGTGAGGGAGCGACATGTGCTTCCTTTCATGAATGAGGGAGAAACATGTGTTTCCTTTCATGAGTGAGACATGTACTTCCTTTCGTGAGTGTGGGAGAAACATGTGCTTCCTTTCATGGGTGAGAGACGTGTGCTTCCTTTCGTGAGTAAGGGAGAGACATGTGCTTCCTTTCATGAGTGAGGGAAAGGCATGTGCTTCCTTTCAATGAGAGAGGGAGAGACATGTGCTTCCTTTCACTGAGTGAGGGAGCGACATGTGCTTCCTTTCAATGAGTGAGGGAAAGACATGTGCTTCCTTTCATGAGTGAGGGAGACATGTGCTTCCTTTCATGAGTGAGAGACATGTGCTTCCTTTCATGAGTGAGGAAGACATGTGCTTCCTCATTATAAGAGCTATTATCTTAATCATTAATGTTATTTTCCTCATTACAACTATTCTATAATGATAATAACAATGATGATATTGTTAGAAAAAATAACTACAACAGCAATAATTATAATAACAATAATAGCGATATTAAGATTTCTACTATTACTTATTATCATGAAAATCATTAGAGTATCATATTATCATATTGTTATAGTTATCCTAATTTGTCATAATTATCATTAATGACATTATCATGAAAATCATCATAATTAGCCGAATTATTGCAGAAATATATTTCGCTAGATTTCGCCGTTTTTTCGACTTTGGGGATTTTCATACTTTCAGCCTTTTTTCATTATGGATGGGCTTTATGATTATTATCATAATCATTATTATCATTATTAGCATTAACATCATCATTATCATTATAATAATTATCGCCATAATTACCCCTAATATAATTATTTTATGATTTAATTATTAAAGTCATTTTCCTCATTATAACTATTTCTATAATGATAATAACAATAATGATAATTTTAGAAATAATAACAACAGTAATAATCATAATAACAATAATAGCAATATTATGATTATTTCTACTGTTATTATTATATCTAATTATTATCATTATCGTTAGTATTATTATTATCGTGAAAATCATTAGAGTATTGTTGATGATTGTTATTATTGCATTAAATACGCAAATTATCATTATAATTATCATTTTATTATAATTATCCTAATTAATATCATAATTATCCTAATTAATGTCATAATTATCATTATTATCGTCATTATTAATGGGATTATCATGAAAATCATGATAATTAGCCGAATTATTGCATATATCATCATAATCCTCCCATAAACTAGAAAAACTATATATCGCTGGATTTCGCCGTTTTTCGACTTTGGGGATTTTTATACTTTTAGCCTTTTTTTCATTATGGATGGGCTTTATGATTATTATCATCATCATTATTATCATTAATAGCATTAACATCATCATTATCATCATTATAGTAATTATCGCCATAATTACCCTTAATATAATCATTATAAGAGCTATTATCTTAATTATTAATGTCATTTTCTTCATTATAACTATTTCTATAATGATAATAATAATAATGATAATTTTAGAAATATTTACAACAGTAATAATTATGATGATAATAATAATAATAGTGATATTATGATTATTTCTACAACAATCATTATTTTATAATTAATATCATTATCGTTAGTATTATTGTTATTATAATGAAAATCATTAGAGTATTGTTGATGATTGCTACTATTTCATTAATTACACAAATTATCATTATAATTATCATTTTATTATAATTATCCTAATTAATGTCATAATTATCCTAATTAATGTCATAATTATCCTAATTAATGTCATAATTATCCTAATTAATGTCATAATTATCATTATTATCGTCATTATTAATGGGATTATCATGAAAATCATCATAATTAGCCGAATTATTGCAGAAATCATCATAATCATCCATAAACTCGAAGTTTTTTTTCGACAATATTCTCATAAGGCTATATATCGCTAGATTTCGCCGTTTTTTTTCGACTTTGGGGATTTTTATACTTTTAGCCTTTTTTCATTATGGATGGGCTTTATGATTATTATCATCATTATTATCATTAATAGCATTAACATCATCATTATCATCATTATATTAATTACCGTTCATATAATCATTTTATTGCCTTAATTATTAATGCCATTTTCCTCATTATAACTATTTCTATAATGATAATAACAATAATGATAATTTTAGAAATAATAACAACAGTAATAATCATAATAACAAAATAGTAGTTTTTGATTATTTCTACTATTATTATTATTCTTAATTATTATCATTATCGTTAGTATTATTGTTATTATCATGAAAATCATTAGAGTATTGTTGATGATTGCTATTATTGCATTAATTACGCAAATTATCATTGTAATTATCATTTTATTATAATCATCCTAATTGATGTCATAATTATCCTAATTAATGGCATAATTATCATTATTATCGTCATTATTTATGGGATTATCATGAATAATTATCATTATAATTAGCCAAATTATTGCAGGAATCATCATAATCATCCCATAAACTCGAAAAGGTTTTCTTTTCGACCATATTCTCAAAAGGCTATATATCGCTAGATTTCGCCGTTTTTTTCGACTTTGGGTATTTTTAAACTTATAGGCTTTTTTTATTATTGATGGGATTTATGATTATTATCATCATCATTATTATCATTAATAGCATTAACATCATCATTATCATCATTATAGTAATCATCACCATAATTACCCTTAATATAATCATTATAAGAGCTATTATCTTAATCATTAATGTAATTTTCCTCATTATAACTATTTCTATAATTATAATAACAATAATGATAATTTTAGAAATAATACAAACAACAGTAATAATTATAACAATAAAAGCGATATTCTGATTATTTTTGTCATTATAATTATTTATGATTATTATCATTATCGTTAGTATTATTGTTACCATGAAAATCATTAGAGCATTGTTGATGATTGCTATTATTGCATTAATTACGCAAATTATCATTATGATCATCATTTTGTTATAATTATCCTAATTAATGTCATAATTATAATTATTATCGTCATTATTCATGGGATTATCATGAAAATCATTATTAGCCGAATTATTGCAGAAATCATCATAATCATCCCATAAACTCGAAAAGGGTTTTTTTCGACCATATTCTCAAAAGGCTATATATCGCTAAATTTCGCCGTTTTTTTTCGATTTTGAGGATTTTTATGCTTTTAGGCTTTTTTCATTATTGATGGGATTTATGATTATTATCATTATCATTATTATCATTCATACATCATCATCATTTAGCCATAATTACCCTTAATATAATCATTGTAAGAGCTACTATCTTAATTATTAATGTCATTTTCCCTATTATAACTATTTCTATAATGGTAATAAAAATAATGATAATTTTAAAAATAATAACAACAGTAATAATCATAATAACAATAATAGCAACACTAAGATAATTTCTACTATTATTATTATTTCTAATTATCATTATTATCGTTAGCATTATTGTTATTATCGTGAAAATCATTAGAGTATTGTTGATGATTGCTATTATTGCATTAATTATGCAAATTATCATATAATTATCATATAATTAATGTCATAATTATCATTATTATCGTCATTATTAATGTGATTATCATGAGAATCATCATAATTAGCCGAATTATTGCAGAAATCATCATAATCCTCCCATAAACTCGAAAAGGGTTCGAAGATATTCCCAAAAGGCTATATATCGCTAGATTTCGCCGTTTTTTTTTTTCGACTTTGGGGGTTTTTATACTTTTAGCCTTTTTTCCTTATGGATGGGCTTTATCATCATCATTATTATCATTAATAGCATTAACATCATCATTATCATCCATATGGTAATTATCGCCATAATTACCCTTAATATAATCATTATAAGGGCTATTATCTTAATTATTAATGTCATTTTCCTCATTATAACTATTTCTATAATGATAATAATAATGATAATTTTAGAAATAATAACAGCAGTAATAATCATAATAACAATAATAGCAATTTTATTATTATTTCTACTATTATTATTATTATTTATAATTATTATCATTAACATTAGTATTATTGTTATTATCATGAAAATCATTAGAGTATTGTTGATGATTGCTATTATTACATTAATTACGCAAATTATCATTATAATTATCATTTTATTATAATCATCCTAATTGATGTCAAAATTATCCTAATTAATGGCATAATTATCATTATTATCGTCATTAGTAATGGGATTATCATGAAAATCATCATGATTAGCCAAATTATTGCAGGAATCATCATAATTATCCCATAAACTCGAAAAGGTCTTTTTTCGACCATATTCTCAAAAGGCTATATATCGGATTTATGATTATTATTATCATCATTATTATCATTAATAGCATTAAAATTATCGTTATTATTATAGTAATTATCACCATAATTACCCTTAATATAATCATTGTAAGAGCTACTATCTAAATTATTAATGTCATTTTCCTCATTATAACTATTTCTATAATGATAATAATAATAATAATAAATTTAGAAATATTTACAACAGTAATAATTATATTATGATTATTTCTACTATAAGTATTATTTTTAATTAATATCATTGTCGTTAGTATTATTGTTATTATCATGAAAATCATTAGAGTATTGTTCATGATTGCTGTTATTACATTAATTACGCAAATTATCATTATAATTATCATTTTATTATAATTATCCTAATTAATGTGATAGTTATCATAATTAATGTCATAATTATCCTAATTAATGTCATAATTATTGTTATCGTCATTATTAATAAATTATCATGAAAATCATCATAATTATCCGAATTATTGCAGAAATCATCATAATCATTCCATAAACTCGAAAGGGTTTTTTTTTCTACCATATTCTCAAAATGTCTCTAGATTTCGCCGTTTTTTCGACTTTGGGATTTTTATACTTTTAGCCTTTTTTTCATTATGGATGGGCTTTATGATAATCATAATCATTCTCATTATTCATAGCATTAACATCATTATCATCATTATAGTAATTATCGCCATGATTACCCTTAATATAATCATTATAAGTGGTATTATCTTGAATATTAATGTCATTTTCCTCATTATAATTATTTCTATTATGATAATAACAATAATGACAGTTTTAGAAATAATAAGAACAGTGATAATTATAATAACAATAATAGCGATATTATGATTATTTCTACTATAATTATTTTTTTTAATTATTATCTTTATCGTTAGTATTATTGTTATTATCATGAAAATCATTAGAGTATTGTTGATGATTGCTATTATTTCATTAATGACGCAAATTATCATTATAATTACCATTTTATTATAATTATCCTAATTAATGTCATAGTTATCATTATTATCGTCATTATTAATGGGATTATCATGAAAATCATCATAATTAGCTGAATTATTGCAGAAATCATCATTTATCATTGCAGAAATTATCATTTATAGCATTAAGATGTTAATGCTCTTAATAATAATAATGATGATAATAATCATAAAGCCCACCCATGATGAAAAAAAGGCTAAAAGTATAAAAATCCCCAAAGTCGAAAAAACGGCGGAATCTAGCGATATATAGCCTTATGAGAATATGGTCGAAAAAAAACCTTTTCGAGTTTATGAGATGATTATAATGATTTCTGCAATAATTCGGCTAATTATGATGATTTTCATGATAATCCCATTAATAATGACGATAATAATGATAATTATGACATTAATTAGGATAATTACAATAAAATGATAACTATAATGATAATTTGCGTAATGAATGCTATAACAGTAATCAACAATAGCACTCTAATGATTTTCACGATAATAACAATAATACTAACGATAATGATAATAATAATAAAAAAATAATAGTAGAAATAATTAAAATATCACTATTATTGTTATTATACTTATTACTGTTGTTATTTTTAATTCTAAAATTATCTTTATTGTTATTATCATTATAGAAATAGTTATAATGAGGAAAATTACATTGATAATTAAGATAAAAGCTCCTATAATGATTATATTAAGGGTAATTACGGCTTTAATTAATATAATGATGATAATGATGATGTTAATGCTATTAATGATAATAATGATGATGATAATAATCATAAAGCCCATCCATAATGAAAAAAGGCTAAAAGTATAAAAATCCCCAAAGTCGACAAAATGGCGAAATCTAGCAATATATAGCCGTTTGAGAATATGGTCGAAAAAAAACCTTTTTTGAGTTTATGGGATGATTATGATGATTTCTGCAATAATTCGGCTAATTATGATGATTTTCATTATAATCCCATTAATAATGACGATAATAATGATAATTATGACATTAATTAGGATAATTATGACATTAATTAGGATAGTTATGACATTAATTAGGATAATTATAATAAAATGATAATTATAGTAATGATGTACGTAATTAATGCAATAATAGCAATCATCAACAATACTCTAAAGATTTTCATGATAATAACAATAATACTAACGATAATGATAATAATTAAAAAATAATAATAATAGTAGAAATAATCATAATATCGCTATTATTGTTTATAAATTATTACTGTTATCATTTCTAAAATTATCATTATTGTTATTATCATTATAGAAATAGTTATAATGAGGAAAATGACATTAATAATTAAGATAATAGCTCTTATAATGATTATATTAAGGGTAATTATGACGATAATTACTATAATGATGATAATGATGATGTTAATGCTATTAATGATAATAATGATAATAATCATAAAGCCCATTCATAATGAAAAAAAGGCTAAAAGTATAGTTATTCCCAAAGTCGAAAAAACGGCGAAATCTAGCGATATGTAGCTTTTGAGAACATGGTCGAAAAAAAAACCTTTTTCGAAGTTATGGGATGATTATGATGATTTCTGCAATAATTCGGCTAATTATGATGATTTTCATGATAATCCCATTAATAATGACGATAATAATGATAATTATGACATTAATTAGGATAATTATAATAAAGTGATAATTATAATGATAATATGCGTAATTAATGCAATAATTGTAATTATCAACAATACTCTTATGATTTTCATGATAATAAAATAATACTAACGATAATGATAATGATTAAAATTAATAATAATAGAAATAATCATAATGTCGCTATTATTCTTATTATAATTATTACTGTTGTTGTTATTATTTCTAAAACTATCATTATTGTTATTATCATTATAGAAATACTTATAATGAGGAAAATGACATTAATAATTAATGTAATAGCTCTTATAATTATTATATTAAGGGTAATTATGGCGATAATTACTATAATGATGATAATGATGATGTTAATGCTATTAATGATAATAATGATGATGTTAATGCTATTAATGATAATAATGATGATAATAATCATAAAGCCGATCCATAATGAAAAAAGGGTTAAAGTATAAAAATCCCCAAAGTCGAAAAAACGGCGAAATCTAGCGATATATAGCCTTTTGAGAATATGGCGAAAAAAAAACCTTTTCGAGTTTTTGGGATGATTATGATGATTTATGCAATAATTCGGGTAATTATGATGATTTTCATGATAATCCCATTAATAATGACGATAATAATGATAATCATGACATTATGATAATTATGACATTAATTAGGATAATTATGACATTAATTAGGATAATTATAATAAAATGATAATTATAATGATAATTTGCGTAATTAATGCAATAATAGCAATCATCAATACTCTAAAGATTTTCATGATAATAACAATAATACTAACGATAATGATAATAATTAGAAATAATAATAATAGTAGAAATAATGATAACATCGCTATTATTGTTATTATAGTTATTACTGTTGTTGTTATTATTTCTAAAATTATCATTATTGTTATTATCATTATAGAAATAGTTATAATGAGGAAAATGACATTAATAATTACAATAATAGCTCTTCTAAGGATTATATTAAGGGTAATTATGGCGATAATTACTATAATGATGATAATGATGTTAATGCTATTAATGATAATAATGATGATGATAATAATAATCATAAAGACCATCCATAATGAAATAAAGGCTAAAAGTATGAAAATCCCCAAAGTCGAAAAATGATAATTATGATATTAATTAGGATAATTTTGACACCAATTAGGATAATTGTAATAAAATGATAACTATAATGATAATTTGCGTAATTAATGCAACAATAGCAATCATCAACAATACACTAATGGTTTTCATGATAATAACAATAATACTAACGATAATGATAATAATAGTAGAAATAATCATAATATCACTTTCATTGTTGTTATAATTATTACTGTTATTGTTATTATTTCTAAAATTATCATTATTGTTATTATCATTATAGAAATAGTTATAATGAGGAAAATGACATTAATGATTAAGATAATTGCTCTTATAATTATTATATTAAGGGTAATTATGGCGATAATTACTATAATGATGATAATGATGATGTTAATGCTATTAATGATAATAATGATAATAATCATAAAGCCCATCCATAATGAAAAAAGGCTAAAAGTATAAAAATCCCCAAAGTCGAAAAAACGGCGAAATCTAGCGATATGTAGCTTTTTGAGAATATGGTTAAAAAAAAAAAAAAAAAACTTTCGAAGTTATGGGATGATTATGATGATTTCGGCTAATCATCATGATTTTCATGATAATCCCATTAATAATGACGATAATAAGGATGATTATGACATTAATTACGATAATTATGACATTAATTACGATAATTATGACATTAATTACGATAATTATAACATTAATTACGATAATTATGACATTAATTAGGATAATTATAAAAAAATGATAATTATAATGATAATATGAGTAATTTATGCAATAATGGCAATCATGAACAATACTCTAATGATTTTCATGATAATAACAATATAACTAACGATAAGGTTAATAATTAAAATTAATAATAATAGAAATAATCATAATATCGCTATTATTCTTATTATAATTATTACTGTTGTTATTATTTTTAAAATTATCACTTTTGTTATTATCATTATAGAAATAGTTATAATTAGGAAAATGATTAAGGTAATAGCTCTAATAATGATTATCTTAAGGGTAATTATGGCTATAATTACTATAATTATGATAATAATGATGTTAATGCTATTAATGATAATAATGATGTTAATGCTATTAATGATAATAATGATGTTAATGCTATTAATGATGATGTTAATGCTATTAATGATAATAATGATGATAATCATAAAGCCCATCCATAATGAAAAAAAGGGCTAAAAGTATAAAATTCCCCAAAGTCGAAAAAAACGGCGAAATCTCGCGAAATATAGCCTTATGAGAATATGGTCGAAATACCCCCTTCTCGAGTTCATAATTCGGCAAATTATGATGATTTTCATGATAATCCAATTAGGTTTGACGATAATAATGATAGTTATGACATTAATTAGGATAATTATGACATTAATTTGTTTAATTATTACATTACTCAAGAGGTAATACCAAACCACATGGCGCAGTGAGAGACGTTGTAGTGGACGTGATGAACCCCCACTATTTTGTGAGTCCAGACTAGGCGAGTCCCCCCTGTTGAGAGCGCAGCACCCTGGTTCAGCACCATCTGTGGGAGTCTTCGGCAGCCACATGGAGCATTTTACTGTTGTGTGTATAAATATATATATATTACCGTAGACGCACATTTTAACGTTTAAGGGTCAAATAAGTTTCACTCTTATATTTACCTATTTTATTGTAATTTATATTATTTAAAAATCTTTTGTGACAAGACACAAGAGTCTATATAAACCAGTCTTGCCGCGTATCACACTCTGTTGGGTGGTTCGCTTGTCCATGTAGCAGTCTGGTTCACGGGGCGCCCGGCTTCACCGGACGCCTCCTTCATGTTTTTCTTGTGTCCTACGAGAGAGAGATAAGTATATTTTCATTCTTTGTAAGAAGCCAGATGGGATGTGATATATGTATTGTACACTTTTGAGAATATACAGACTGAGGGGATCTCAGGTTTTCTTTGTAAGTTTTGTTTGTTTACGTTTTATCCTTATTTTACTTGTTTTAAGAGAAGTATGGACATGCTTGTAAAGAAAGGCTAATTAAATGGAAAAAGTTCATTGATGACAATGATAATATTAAATGAAAGAAGTTAATTAAAGTACTATTAAGCTTTCTTAATACTTACGGAGTTAAGGGCTGCAGAGTCGTAATGGGTGAGTCATGCTGTAAAACACGCTTGCTACCACTTTTTTAAAGCAGCTCCCGTCTGAATTACACTCCGCAAGACCTGCGTTGTAGTTTGCAAGAGGGAAAACACTACGGTGGGGATCAGAATTGCATGCATAATAGCGGCATACACGGTTTAATGAATTGCATGGAATTAGCAATGCTAAGGACTTAAAACTAAGGGATTAATGTGTCCATGCTTTTTGCTAGATTTTTTTTTTTTTTTTTTTTTTTTTTTTTTTTTTTGCTATTGTATTTGTGGTTTTACCGTAATCTTATTCTTTTTTATTTTAAGGCTTTTGAACTAATTTTAAGCCGTGCTTTTCAGTGTTTTACTATGAATTTTGGATTTTCTAGCATATTTAAGCATTTTATTTCTGATTGTATTATTGTTTACATTTGGAAAAGGGTTTTGTATTACACTTGTGAAATTTAAACATACGAAGTGCATAATGACCTATGTGCCAAAGTGCTAATTTAGCATACGTCTACTTGCTTAATGAGTGCAATTTTCAAATGGTGCTAAAACACAGTAGTGTCTGTTATTACGCAGTTTGTGATGCAGTGATTTGAATGCTCGGTTACCTATAGTAATTGTAACTGTAAACGTGATTCGGTAATAGTGATTGTGCTTAATGCAGTTTCATGTAATGTGATAGTTTTCATAACCGCCAAGTACGTGTATACGGCAGTTTGTCTGTCGTATGGTGATTTTGCGCACGTAAACAGTGACAAGTGCTGTGCCAGTTAGTTTGTGATTATAGTACGTGCTAATGAATTTAACTTTGTGCTTACGGTAAGACGTGCTCAGTGTTCATGATTAAATGTTTGTTTACTTGAGCATGTATACGCAATTAACATTGTGTTAGCGGTAAAGTGTTGCACGCAGTGACTTAATTACCGTACTCCATGTGTTTTATGTGCTTATGTGCTTCATATCATGTGATTACCGTGCTTCATGTCATGTGATTTCCGTGCTTTAGTGCTTTCTGCGCTTGTGTGCTTCATGTCATGTGATTACCGTGCTTCATATGCTTTCTGTGCTTGTGCTTCATGCCATGTGATTACCGTGCTTTAGTGCTTTCTGTGCTTGTGCTTCATGTCATGTGATTACCGTGCTTTAGTGCTTTCTGTGCTTATGTGCTTTCCATGCCCGTGCTATGTAAGCATTCCTAGTACGTGCGACTTAAAGACGATTGTGCTTGCTTTGGTTACGTATTTATATGCGTACAAACGATAGCCTCATTTGCTTTGGTACATGTGCTTAATATGTAATATACGTACACATTACAACCGTACTTGCTTATTTTGTTTAACGTGTTTACTAAAGTACATGCTGTGCGTATGTGTACTCTAACTTACAGTCTACCGTGATTACTGTGTGCATAGTGACAATTAACCGTGCTTATGTGTGCGTCTACGGTAATGACAGTGATGCAGTGAGTGCGTGACTTACAAGGTGGTACTTGCTAGAGGTGAGACGAAATAAGTATCACAAGTGTCTTTACAGTTTAGCACCTTACTCAAGATGGTGAAAGGAAGTGCGATAAGCAGGAGCCACAGCAGGAGGAACAGCCGAAGCAGCAAAAGCAGCAGGAGCTTGTTGGTACCATGGTTGGAACGAGCCTCGCTATTTCACGAGAGAAAAAGCTTGACGAGCTTGAGGAGGCTTAATCACGTAAAATTGAAGGTGAGAAGTAAGAAGAATCGGGCACTCGCTGTTTGTAAGGAGGCTGAGCGACGTGATGGTCCCGCGGTTTCCGCCGCCTCCTGACGGAAGAACCCCACCATGGGAGGAAAAGGATGGGATTCATATATGCAACACTACAGCTCGGAGCAACTTCGCTGCAGTATGCTGCCCTTGTAGGATTAGTGACTCTGGACTGTGATCGAGAAGTAACTGCCATGTGAATTAGCAGCACCTAGTTTAGATGGAGGACCAGGTGCAACGATGCTGCTTTCGGCAGTGCGTTCGCCCCTTCACACTTCTATCATAGGCGCGCGAGGGTAAGGTATGGCCCTATTCCACATAATAAACCAGTTTATTGCATTGATACAGTGTGCACCGTGTGGGCTCGCGAGTGAGACTGACTCCGCCTGCACAGCGAACCCTGCACACCCTGATTTGGAACTACCAGTATATCCGCGAAGCACCGCTTCGGTAGTTGAGCCTGAGATCCCTTTTTATTTTTGTAACATTTATTTTAATTTTGTATTTCATGTTTTATTTCTTTGTAATGTTTTATTTAGGGGATAGGCACTGTATGTTTAAAGGTATATTTTAAGTTGTGTAAGATTTAATTTTAAGGTATTTTTAAGTTTAGTTTTGTTTAGTTTTAAGTTTGTCTTTATTTTAAGGTATTATCTAAGTCTAGTTTTTAAGTGTCATTTAATTTTAAGGTTTTCCTAGTTTTAAGGTTAGTTTTTAAGTTTCCTGTGTTTTCTCGTTCTTAGCTTTTTATTTTGAAGTTCATTTTAGGAGGTCGTGATCCCTCTTTCTGTATATTCCAGGAGTTTGCAATCATGTACTCGCTCGCTTACTAATCCTCTCTCATTTCAGATGTGACTTTCGGTGTTTTGGTGCTAACTCCCTAGTCTGCCGACAGTTCTGGTTCCCTTCGACCTGAGCGCCCAGCAGAGTCAGCACCTCCCCACGATGTTTTAGGTCGCCAGTTAGAGGTCGGCACACGCCCGGCGACTCGGTGCCTGGCTAGGGAGGCCTTGCGACTTAGCGTAGCCTCTCGCTTAGCTGTGCTGGCCGCTCGGTGGGCGAGGGAGGGGTTGTAGTGGACGTGATGTACCCCCACTATTTTGTGAGTCCAGACTAGGCGAATCCTCCCTGTTAAGAGCGCAGCACCCTGGTTCAGCACCATATGTGGGTCTTCGGCAGCCACCTAGAGCATTTTACTGTTTTGAGTATTTCTATATATATTTTTTTTAGCTTTCTTTTAACGGCCAAGGGCATATTTTAACGTTTAAGGGTCAAATAAGTTTCACTTTTATTTTTACCTATTTTATTGTAATTTATATTATTTAAAAATCTTTTGTGACAAGACACAAGAGTCTAAATAAACCAGTCTTGCCGCTTATCACACTCTCTTGGGTGGTTCGCTTGTCCATGTAGCAGTCTGGTTCACGGGGCGCCCGGCCTCACCGGACGCCTCCTTCATGTTTTTCTTGTGCCCTACGAGAGAGACATAAGTATATTTTCATTCTCTGTAAGAGGCCAGTTAGGATGAGATATATGTATTGTACACTTTTGAGAATATACAGACTGAGGGGATCTCAGGTTTTCTTTGTAAGTTTTGTTTGTTTACGTTTTATCCTTATTTTACTTGTTTTAAAAGAAGTATAGACATGCTTGTAAAGAAAGGCTAATTAAATGGAAAAAGAAATGATCACACTGAAACAATAACAGCAGAGAATGGAAAAAGTTCATTGATGACAATGATAATATTAAATGAAAGAAGTTAACGTACTATTAAGCTTTCTTAATACTTACGGAGTTAAGGGCTTCAGAGTTGTAATGGGTGGGTCATGCTGTAAAACACGCCTGCTACCACTTTTTAAAGCAGCTCCCCTGTCTGAGTTACACTTTGCAAGACCCGCGTTGTAGTTTGAGAGAGGGAAAACACTACAACGTGATTCAGAGCGCACACAAGTCTGAGCACAGTAGTTTTTGAGGGCACAAGAAAGCCGGCGCTCTCTCTGACGCCATCAGCAGACTTCCTGCATGTTGTGACATGACGCTTTCATTGAGTGATATGATTATATCAATAACAGTGCACTTATAATCTCAATTTCATATAACATCAGGTGCAGTGCATAGCAATGTGCATTTGTGTTGTGTGCAAAACAGTTAACAGTGCTTAACTAATACATTATTAAGAGCAGTGCCGAGAACAAAAATACGTCAGTGCAGTGTAATTTGTGAATTAGGCAATTCCCTGTTTATTATATCAGTGAAATGCAGTGAGTGGTGTGTAGTGTTGTGAGATTTGTGGCTGGGCATCGTGCAGAGCTGTATGCTTAGGCCGCTTCCATTTCACAGTATTACATGGGGTGCTTTTATTGATGTTTCCCTGGGAGAATTAATAGTACATACTCATCAGCATCCTGGAGCGCACTGAGGTCCGTGTCCGCTACCCACGACTGACAAAGCTGGACTGAAGCTTAAGCTCCGCCGACACAAGCACCGAGGTCAGTGATTGGCTGTCGCGCCACACACACCCTAGCGAGTGAGTGAGGCGATTGGCTGTCGTGAAGTACACACCCCACAACTACACGCATTCATTGGCTGTCTCGCAAAACACTGTTTTTTTGTTACCTTCGGTGCCTTCTGCAGGATGCCGCAACGCAAAGGTAAGAAACAGGAGGTCGCTTCGGCGCAGGCATCAACACCACTTGAAGAAGCTGAAGATTCACCTGCTTCTTTCATACAAATGCTTGATTACATTAAAATCAAGAATGAAAGACGGCCAGAAGAGGACGATCGCCGTCGTAAGGAAGATGCTGCTCAAAGGCGTGAAGAGGAACGTCGACGAGACGAAGAGGATCGCCGACGACGCGAGGCTGAAGAACAATGGCGCCATGAGGACGAGGAACGTCGTCGCGAGGAAGACGTTAACCGACGACGTGACGAGGAAAACCGGTTTCAGCAGATGATGGCAACGTTCACGGCGATGTTAACCCCACCATCGAGTGCTTCAGCACCTGCTACTGCCGTGGAAGCTCTTCCTCGCCCTCAAGCACCCAAGGCAGCAGTGCAACCGCCCCCTGCCCTGGCGAAGGACGTCACACTACGGGCATTTAAGGAGTGGCGTCAACGGTGGAACGACTATGCTGTCATGGCTGATTTATTGAGCCTGCCTCAGCCGAAGCAGCTCATTCAGCTTCGTTCCTGCTTATCCCAGGAAATGAAGCGTACCTTAGAAATCAGCTTGGACGTACCGCCGACTTCGTCCTTAAAGTCGGATTCACGATTTTGTCCGTGGACAGACAAACGAGGCATTACGATGTCTCGCGTTCTCGCAGTGCCGACAAGAACACGGTGAAATATTCGTGGATTTTTACGTCCGTTTAAAGCAAGCTGCAGAGCAGGTGGACCTCTGCAAGTGCCATAACAACACCTGTGAAGAAACCTGGCTGAAACATGCGGTGCTCCTTGGGGTCAGAGATGAGGAGACAAAGCAGCGACTCCTGGAGCTGAAAGCAGATGCTTCCCTCGACGAGGTACTCACGACGTGTCGTTCTCGTGAAGCTGCCACGTCGACCACCCAGGAATTGCGACCGCTGCAACCCGCCACGAGAGCTGTATCTGCTTATAAGAAGAAAAAGAAGCAGGCAGCACGAGGCCATGGCCAAGATTCCTCTGCCCATGCCGACCGGTCACGCAGCTCAGCGCCCTCCCAGGCTCTGAAGTGCAGTGGATGTGTGGCACACATGAAAAGAACAAATGTCCTGCAGTCTCTGGCATTTGCCATTTCTGTGGCAAAACAGGACATTTTGCCAAATACTACAGATCACGCACTTCCAAGAGTAAAGGGCCTACACAGCTGAAAAAGCAAGGGACCCTGTTTTCAGTGTCCTGTGTCGTAAACAGCAGACATATTGCCTCATCAAATAAGAATGTCTGTGTATCTGCAGCAGGAGTTATTCCTCATGTTGGACCACCGTCACCGACAATCCAGTTGTTGGTTCAGTCAGGAAACCATAAAGGATATGTGAATTGTGTGCCTGATTCAGGAGCAGACATCACAGTCATGGGAGTGCAGCACCTGGATCTTCTTGGATTAACGGTTGCAGATTTGGATCGTCCACCCGAGCTGGGACTCAACAATCCTGATGGTACTTCCATGAAAAGCAAAATTGTTGGCTCTTTCTTTGCGACTATGTCATATGGCGACGTGAAGATTCAAGGATGAGTATCCATTCTCAGCTTGCTACCACGACCGTTGCTGTCCTGGAAGCACACGCAACAGCTACGGATCATCCCGCATGACTACCCCAAGCAAATAAAGAACACCAGTAGTTCACAACAACGTCCTAGACGAAGACCACATGATCCATCAGAAGCTTGTTAGCTGTCGCTGGTGACAAGTGCTGCAAGGTCAAAGCAACAACCATCTAGCTTACTACCACAAGATAGCAGCATGTCACCCACCAATACAGTTGATTTGGCCCGTCTAACCCCACCATCCACGTCAACTAGGCCACAGCAGATGCCAGCACCTCCTCCACCAACAGCCTCCCCAGCTGAGACAAGGCAAATATTTCTGCAGGAGTACTCTGATGTCCTCATTACAAAGGAAGCCTTCCAACAAGGACTCTCTCTAAAGACTATGCATGGTCCACCCATGCAAATCTTTTTGAAAGAGAATGCACTGCCAGTTGCCATTTACACTACCAGAGGCATTCCCTTGGCATTGCGGGAATATGTCAGAAAGGAGTTGGCTCAAGGCATTATTGCCCCTACAGGTGACGAGCCATCTCAGTGGTGGCACCCCATGGTAGCTGTATTGAAACCGAATGACCTGATGGGTCTACCTCACTCCACGTTGATGACAGACCATCGGCCTCTGATACCCATCCTCAACTCCTACACATTGGACGCAATCGACAACCCCAAGCTTCAGCGTTTGAAGATTACTGGATACGTCTACACAGCCATGTGGCGTAAAGGGAAGGATCTTTCCATACCGGATGCTTTGTCCCATTCTCCTGTAGATGACCCTTCCCCTGAGGATATATCCTTCAGTGATGAAACTCTTAATGTCAGACATATGGTCACCCATCATGTGACCATGTTTTGTTCACTTACAGGTACAGAAGCACACAAAGGTGACCTTGTTTTGGAAAACCTGTGTTCAGCAGCCCGTGAAGATCCCGTCTATGTCAACCTCCTGAGTAAAGTGACTAATGGTTTCCCTATCTCTTGAGATGACTTTGATCCAGAGTTGCTTCCGTTTTGGAAGATCCGTGAACAGCTGTACCATGAAGGAGAATTAGTACTCTTTGGACCCCGTATCGTTGTCCCAAGTGCCGTTCGTCGGGATGTTTTGGCCCGCCTGCACGATGGTCATCGTGGTGTAGAAGCTACAAAACGTCGTGCTCGGCAGACCGTGTGGTGGCCCGGTATTAATTCAGATATCGTAAACCGTCAGTGCATGTGAACCTTGTCAGATCTTGCTACCCAGTCAGCAGCAAGAGCCTATGATAGTCGAAGAACCCCCCGACCGTCCATTTGAGTCAGTGTCAGCAGATTTCTTCAAGACTGCTGGAAAATATTTCCTGGTATATGCGGACCGACTCTCTGGCTGGCCCGTAGTAGCAGATTGTGGTACTGACACAACTACATCCACCACCATCAAGTACTTGCGCAGATTCTTCAGCGAACTGGGAGTTCCAGATCGCCTTCGTACTGATGGAGGCCCTCAGTTCACATCACACGATTTTCAAGATTTTTTGCATAGATTGGGTGTCAAACATGATGTCTCACCTCCACACTACCCACAAAGCAATGGGCATGCAGAAGCTTCCGTCAAGAATGTCAAAAATCTTATAATAAAAGTTGCAATCATCAACAATACTCTAATGATTTTTATAATAATAATAATAACGATAATGATAATAATTAAAATAATAATTATAGTAGAAATAATTATAATATCGGTATTATTATTATAATTATTACTGTTATTATTATTTATAAAATTATCATTATTATTATTATCATAATAGAAATAGTTATAATATTTATGAGGAAAATGACATTAATAATTAAGATAATAGCTCTTATAATATTTGTACTAAGGGTAATTATGGCAATAATTACTATAATTATTTTAATGATGATGTTAATGCTATTAATGATAATAATGATAATAATCATAAAGCCCATCCATAAAGTCTAAAAAACGGCGAAATCTAGAGACATATAGCCCTTTGAGAATATGGTCGAAAAAATCCTTTTCGATTTTATGGGATGGTTATGATGATTTCTGCAATAATTCGTCTAATTATGATAATTTCCATGATAATCCCATTAATAATGACGATGATAATGATAATTATGACACTAATTAGGATAATTATGACATTAATTTGGATAATTATAATTAAAATGATCATTATAATGAAAAATTGCGTAATTAATGCAATAATAGCAATCATCTACAATATTCTAATGATTCTCATGATAACAACAATAATACTAACGATAACGATGATAATTAAAAATTATAATAATAGTATAAATAATCATAATATCGCTATTATTGTTATTATTATTATTAATGTTATCATTATTATTTCTAAAATTATCATTATTGTTTTTATCAATATACAAATAGTTATAATGAGGAAAATGACATTAATAATTAAGATAAAAGCTCTTATAATGATTATATTAAGGGTAATTATGGCGATAATTACTATAATGATAATGATGATGTTTATACTATGAATGATAATAATGATGATAATAATCATAAAGCCCATCCATAATAAAAAAAAAAAAAAAGCTAAAAGTATAAAAATCCCCAAATCGAAAAAAGGTGCGAAATCAAACGATATATAGCCTTTTGATAACATGGTCGAAAAAAAACTTTTCGACTTTATGGGATGATTATGATGATTTCTGCAATAATTCGGCTAATTATGATGATTTTCATAATAATGAATATAATTTGATAATGATAAGAACGATAATTATGATAATTATGACATTAATTAAGATAATTATAACATTAATTAGAATAATTATAACATTAATTAGGATAATTATAGAATGATATATATAATGATAATTTCCGTAATTAATGCAATAATAGCAATCATCAACAATGCTTTAATGATTTTCATGATAACAATATTACTAACGATAATTATTATAATTAGAAATAATAATAGAAATAATCATAATATCGCTATTTTTGTTATCAAAATTATTACTGTTATTGTTATCATTTCTAAAATTATCATTATTGTTATTATCATTATAGAAATAGTTATAATGAGGAAAATTACATTAATAATTAAGATAAAAGCTCTTATAATGATTATATTAAGGGTAATTATGGCGATAATTACTATAATGATGATAAAGATGATGTTAATGCTATCAATGATAATAATGATGATAATAATCATAAAGCCCATCCATAATGAAAAAATGCTAAAAGTATAAAAATCCCCAAATTCGAAAAGCCGGCGAAATCTAGCGATATATAGCCTTATGAGAATTTAGTCGAAAACCCACCCTTTTCGAGTTTATGGGATGATTATGATGATTTCTGCAATAATTCGGCTAATTATGATGATTTTCATGATAATGAATATAATTTAATAATGATAAGGACGATAATAATGATAATTATGACATTAAGATAATTATAACATTAATTAGGATAATTATGACATTAATTAGGATAATTATAATACAATTATATATATAATGATAATTTGTTTAATTAATGCAATAATAGCAATCATCAACAATACTCTAATGATTTTCATGATAATAACAATAATACTAACGATAATGATAATAATTAAAATAAATAATAATAGTAGAAATAATCATAATATCGCTGTTATTGTTATTATAATTATTACTTTTATTGTCATTATTTCTAAAACCCTTTTCGTGTTTATGGGTCTATTATGATGATTTCTGCAATAATTCGGCTAATTATTATGATTTTCATAATAATCCCATTAATATTGAGGATAATAAAGAAAATTCTGACTTTAATTAGGATAATTATGACATTAATTAGGATAATTATAATAAAATGATAACTATAATGTTATTTGCGTAATTAATGCAATAATAGCAATCATTAACAATACTCTAATGATTTTCATGATAATAATAATACCAACGATAATGATAATAATTAAAAATAATAATAATAGTAGAAATAATCATAATATCGCTATTATTGTTATTATAATTATTACTGTTGTTATTATTTCTAAAATTATCATTATTGTTATCATTATAGAAATAGTTATAATGAGGAAAATAACATTAATAATTAAGATAATAGCTCTCAGAATGATCATATTAAGGGTAAATATGGCGATAATTACTATAATGATGATGTTACTGCTATTAATGATAATTATGATGATGATAGTAATCATATAGCCCATCCATAATTTAAAAAAAGGCTAAAAGTATAAAAATCCCCAAATTCGAAAAAAAAACGGCGAAATCTAGCAATATATAGCCTTTGAGAATATGAACGGAAAAAGACCCTCTTTTCGAGTTTATGGATGATTATGATGATTTCTGCAATAATTTGGCTAATTATGATGATTTTCATGATAATCCCATTAATAATGACGAAATAATGATAATTGTGACATTAGGATAATTGTGACATTAATTAGGATAATTATAATAAAATGATAATTATGATGATAATTTGCGTAATTAATGCAATAATAGCAGTCATCAATAATACTCAAATGATTTTCATGATAATGATAATAATAATAACGATAATGATAATAATTAATAATAATAATAATAATAGTAGAAATAATCATAATATAGCTATTATTGTTATTATAATTATTACTGTTGTTACTAAAATTACCATTATTCTTATCATCATTATAGAAATAGTTGTAATGAAGAAAATGACATTAATAGTTAAGATAATAGCTCTTATAATGATTATATTAAGGGTTATTATGTCGATAAATACTATAATGATGTTAATAATGATGTTAATGCTATTAATGATAATAATGATGATGATAATAATCATAAAGCCCATCCATAATGAAATAAAAGGCTAAAAGTATAAAAATCCCCATAATCGAAAAAACGGCAAAATCAAGCGATATATAGCCTTTTGAGAATATGGTCGAAAAAAAAAAACTTTTCGAGTTTATGGGATGATTATGATGGTTTCTGCAATAATTCGGCTAATTATGATGATTTTCACGATAATATCATTAATATTGACGATAATAATGTTAATTGTGCATTAATTAGGATAATTATGACATTAAATAAGAAAATTATGACATTAATTAGGATTATAAGAAAATGATCATTATAATGATAATTTGTGTAATTAATGGAATAATAGCGGTCATCAACAATACTCTAATGATTTTCATGATAATAACAAAAATACTAACGAAAATTATAATTAGAAATAATAATAATAACAGTAGAAATAATCATAATATCACAATTATTCTTATTATAATTATTACTGTTGTTGTTATTATTTCTAAAATTATCATTATTGGCGATAATTACTATAATGATGATAATGATGGTGTTAATGCTATTAATGATAATAATGATAGTGATAATAATCATAAAGCCCATCCATAATGAAATAAGTCTAAAATTTAGTATAAACATCCCCAAAGTCGAAATAACGGCGAAATCTAGCGATATATAGCCTTTTGAGAGTATGATCGGAAAACCCACCTTTTCGAGTTTATGGGATCATTATGATGATTTCTGCAATAATTCGGCTGATTATGATGATTTTTATGATATTTCCATTAAAAATGACGATAAGAATTATAATTATGACATAAATTAGGATTATTATGGCATTTATTAGGATAATTATAATATGATAATTATAATTATAATGATAATTTGCGTAATAAATGCAATAATAGCAATCATCAACAATACTCTAAAGATTTTCATGATAATAACAATAATACTAACGATAATGATAATATTTACAAATAATAATAATAGAAATAGTCATAATATCGCTATTATTTTTATAATTATTACTTTTGTTATAATACCCAAATTCATCATTATTGTTATTATCATTATAGAAATACTTATAATGAGGAAAATGGCATTAATAATTAAGATAATAACTCTTATGATGATTATATTTAGGTTAATTATGTTGATAATTACTATAATGATAATGATGATGTTAATGCTATTAATGATAATAATGATGATGATAATCATAAAGCCCATCCATAATGAAAAAACGGCTTAAAGTATAAAAATCCCCAAAGTAAAAAGAACGGCGAAATCTAGCGATATATAATGATTTCTACAATAGTTCGGCTAATTATAAAGATTTTCATGATAATCCCATTTATAAAGACGATAATCATGATAATTATGACATTAATTAGGATAATTATGACATTAATTAGGATAATTATGATATGAATTAGGATAATTATGACATGAATTAGGATAAATATAAAATGATAATGATAATTATAATTTGTGTAATAAATGCAATATTAGCAATCATCAACAATACTCTAATGATTTTCATAATAATATCAATAATACTATAGATAATAATAATAATTAAAAATAATAATAAAAGTAGAAATAATCATAATATCGCTATAATTGTTACCATAATTATTACTGTTTTTATTATTTCTAAAATTATCAATATTGTTATTATCTTTATAAGAATAGTTATGATGAGGAAAATGATATTAATAATTAAGATAATAGCTCTTATAATGATTATATTTAGGGTAATTATGGCGATAATTACTATAATGATGATAATGATGATGATAATGTTATTAATGATAATAATGATGATGATAATGTTATTAATGATAATAATGATGAAAAAGTCTAAAATTATAAAATCCCCAAAGTCGAAAAAGCGGCGAAATCTACCGATATATAGGCTTTTGAGAATATGCTCGAAAAAACCCTCTTTTCGAGTTTTTGGGATGATTATGATGATTTCTGCAATAATGCGGCTATTTATGATGATTCTCATGATAATCCCATTAATAATGACGATAATAATGATAAGTACGACATTAATTAGGATAATTATGAAATTCATTAGGATAATTATGACATCAATTACGATAATTATAATGATAATATCTAAATTCATCATTATTGATATTATCATTATAGAAATACTTATAATGAGGAAAATGGCATTAATAATTAAGATAATAACTCTTATGATGATTATATTAAGGTTAATTATGGCGATAATTACTATAATGATAATGATGTTAAAGCTATTAATGATAATAATGATGATGATAATCATAAAGCCCATCCATAATGAAAAAACGGCTAAAAGTATAAAAATCCCCAAAGTAAAAAGAACGGCGAAATCTAGCGATATATAATGATTTCTACAATAGTTCGGCTAATTATAAAGATTTTCATGATAATCCCATTTATAAAGACGATAATCATGATAATTATGACATTAATTAGGATAATTATGACATTAATTAGGATAATTATGACATGAATTAGGATAATTATGACATTAATTAGGATAATTACAAAATGATAATGATAATTATAATTTGTGTAATAAATGCAATAATAGCAATCATCAACAATACTCTAATGATTTTCATAATAATATCAATAATACTATCGATAATAATAATTAAAAATAATAATAAAAGTAGAAATAATCATAATATCGCTATAATTGTTACCATAATTATTGCTGTTTTTATTATTTCTAAAATTATCAATATTGTTATTATCTTTATAAAAATAGTTATGATGAGGAAAATGATATTAATAATTAAGATAATAGCTCTTATAATGATTATATTTAGGGTCATTATGGCGATAATTACTATAATGATGATAATGATGATGATGATGTTATTAATGATAATAATGATGAAAAAAGTCTAAAATTATAAAATCCCCAAAGTCGAAAAAGCGGCGAAATCTACCGATATATAGGCTTTTGAGAATATGCTCGAAAAAAACCCTCTTTTCGAGTTTTTGGGATGATTATGATGATTTCTGCAATAATTCGGCTATTTATGATGATTCTCATGATAATCCCATTAATAATGACGATAATAATGATAAGTACGACATTAATTAGGATAAGTATTACATCAATTACGATAATAATGATAATTTGCATAATTAATGCAATAATAGCAATCATCAACAATAATCTAATGATTTTCATGATAATAACAATAATACTAACGATAATGATAATAATTAAAAATAATAATAGTAGAAACAATCATAATATCGCTAATATTGTTATTATAACTATTACTGTTGTTGTTATTATTGTTATTATCATTATAGAAATAGTTATAATGAGGAAAATGACATTAATAATTAAGATAAAAGCTCTTATAATATTTTATATTAAGGGTAATTATGGCGATAATTACTATAATGATGATAATGATGATGTTAATGCTATTAATGATAATAATGATGGTGAAATAATCATAAAGCCCATCCATAATGAAATAAGGCTAAAAGAATAAACATACCCAAAGTCGAAATAACGGCGAAATCTAGAGAAAAAATAGCCTTTTGAGAATATGGTCGGAAAACCCACCTATTCGAGTTTATGGGATCATTATGATGATTTCTGCAATAATTCGGCTAATTATGATGATTTTCATGATAATCCTATTAAAAATGACGATAATGATGAAATTATGACATTAATTAGGATAATTATGGCATTTATTAGGATAATTATAATATGATAATTATAATGATAATTTGCGTAATAAATACAATAATAATAATCATTAACAATACTCTTAAGATGTTCATGATAATAACAATAATACTAACGATAATGATAATATTTACATAAAATAATAATAGTAGAAATAATCATAATATCGCTATTATTGTTATTATAATTATTACTTTTGTTATAATTTCTAAAATCATCATTATTGTTATTATCATTATAGAAATACTTATAATGAGGAAAATGGCATTAATAATTAAGATAACTTATGATGATTATATTAAGGGTAATTATGGCGATAATTACTATAATGATAATGATGATGTTAATGCTATTAATGATAATAATGATGATGATAATCATAAAGCCCATCCATAATGAAAAAACGGCTAAAAGTATAAAAATCCCAAAGTAAAAAAAACGGCGAAATCTAGCGATATATAAAGATTTTTACAATAATTCGGCTTATTTTGATGATTTTCATGATAATCGCATTTATAAAGACGATAATCATGATAATTATGACATTAATTACGATAATTATGACATTAATTCGGA
Source organism: Penaeus vannamei (assembly GCF_003789085.1). Lineage (NCBI taxonomy): Eukaryota > Metazoa > Arthropoda > Malacostraca > Decapoda > Penaeidae > Penaeus > Penaeus vannamei. Next base: position 362,379 of record NW_020872641.1, read on the forward strand.
TAATTATAATAAAATGATAATTATAATGATAATTTGTGTAATAAATGCAATAATAGCAATCATCAACAATACTCTAATGATTTTCATGATAACAATAATAATAATAACTATATGATAATTAATAATAATAATAGTAGAAAGAATCATAATATCGCTATAATTGTTATCATAATTATAATTGTCTTTATTATTTCTAAAATTATCAATATTGTTATTATCATTATAGAAATAGGATGAGGAAAATGATATTAATAATTAAGATAATAGCTCTTTAATGATTATATTAAGGGTTATTATGGCGATAATTACTATAATGATGGTAATGATGATGATAATGCTATTAATGATAATAATGATGAAAAAAGGCTAAAAGTATAAAATCCCCAATGTCGAAAAAACGGCGAAATCTAGCGATATATAGGCTTCTGAGAAAATGAAAAAAAAAACTCTTTTCGAGTTTATGGGATGATTATGATGGTTTCTGCAATAATTCGGCTAATTATGATGATTTTCATGATAATCCCATTCATAATGACGATAATAATGATAAGTATGACATTAATTAGGATAATTATGACATTAATTAGGATAAATATGACATTAATTAGGATAATTATAATAAAATGATAATTATAATGATAATTTGCATAATTAATGCAATCATAGCAATCATTAACAATAATCTAATGATTTTCATGATAATAACAATAATACTAACGATAATGATAATGATTAAAAATAATAATAATAAAAATAATCATAATATCACTAATATTGTTATTATAACTATTACTATTGTTATTATTTCTAAAAGTATCATTATTCTTATCATCATTATAGAAATAGTTATAATGAGGAAAATGACATCAATAATTAAGGTAAAAGCTCTTATGATATTTATATTAAGAGTAATTATGGCGATAATTACTATAATGATGATGATGACGATGTTAATGATAATAATGATGATAATATTCATAAAGCCCATCCATAATGTCTAAAAATCGGCGATATCTAGCGATATATAGCCTTTTGAGAATATAGACGAAAAAAACCAATTTTCGAGTTTATGGGATGATTATGATGATTTCTGCAATGATTCGGCTAATTATTATGATTTTCATGATAATCCCATTAATAATGACGATAAAAATTATAATTATGACTTTAATTAGTATAATTATATGATTGATTAGGATAATTATAATTAAATGATAATTATAATGATCATTTGCGTAATTAATGCAATAATAGCAATCATCAACAGTACTCTAATGATTTTCAGGATAATAAAAATATTACTAAAGATAATGATAATAATTAAAAAATAATAATAATAGTTGAAATAATCATAACATCGCTATTATTGTTATTATAATTAATACTGTTGTTGATATTATTTCTAAAATTATCAACATTGTTATTTTCATTATAGAAATAGTTATAATGAGGAAAATGACATTAGTAATTAAGATAATAGCTCTTTTAATTATTATATTAAGGGTATTTATAGCGATAATGACTATAATGATGATAATGATGATGTTAAGGCTATTAATGGTAATAATGATGATAATAATCATAAAGCCCATCCATAATGAAAAAAGGCTAAATGTATAAAAATCCCCAAAGTCGAAAAAACGGCGAAATCTAGCGAAATATAGACTTCTGAGAATATAGTCGAAAAAAATCCTTTTCGAGTTTATGGGATGATTATGATGATTTCTGCAATAATTGGGCCAATCATGAAGATTTTCATGATAATCCCATTAATAATAACGATAATAATTATACTGATAATTTGCGTAATTAATGCAATAATAGTAATCATCAACAAAGCTCTAATGATTTTCATGATAATAACAATAATAGTAACGATGATGATAATAATAAAAAAAAATAATAGTAGAAATAATCATAATATCGCTATTATTGTTATCATAATTATTATATTGTTGTTATTATTTTAAAAATTATCATTATTGTTATTATCATTATAGAAATAGTTATAATGAGGAAAATGACATTAATAATTAAGATAATAACTCTTCTAATGATTATATGAAGGTAATTATGGCGATAATTACTATAATGATGATAATGATGATGGTAATGATACTAATGATAATTATGATGATAATAGTAATAAAGCAATAATAAGAAAGGCTAAAGGTATAAAAATCCCCAAAGTCGAAAAAATGGCGAAATCTAGCGATATAGAAAACTCCCCCTTCTCGAGTTTATGGGATGATTATGATGATTTCTGCAATAATTCGGCTAATTATGACGATTTTCGTGACAATCCCATTAATAATGTCGATAATAATGATAATTATGACATTTATTCGGATGATTATAATAAAATGATAATTATAATGATAATTTGCGTAATTAATGCAATAATAGCAATCATCAACAAAACTCTAATTATTTTCATGATAATAGCAATAATACTAACGATAATGATAATAATTAAAGATATTAATAATAGTAGAAATAATCATAATATCGCTATTATTGTTACCATAGTTATTACTGTTGTTATCATTTCTAAAATTATCCATATTGTTATTATCATTATAGAAATAGTTATAATGAGGAAAATGACATCAATAATTAAGATAATAAAATGATTATATTAAGGGTAATTATGGCGATAATTACTATAATGATAATGATAATGATGTTGTTAATGCTATTAATGATAAAAATGATGATAATAATCATAAAGCCCATCCATAATGAAAAAAGGCTAAAGGTATAAAAATCCCAAAAGTCGAAAAAACGGCTTAATCATAANACCTCCACAGCACATTACACCACCACCAGCCACCACCTCTACCAACCACCACCAACCACCAGCACCGTCACCACCACCTCTCACACCACCACTATCACCACCCACCACCTGCACCATTACCACCACCACCATCCATCACCACCACCTCATCACCACCACCTGCACCACCACCACCACTCCCTCCACCACCACCACACCACCTCACCACCACCCTCCATCACCACCACCATTACCCCACTACCCACCAGCTCCCCCACTATTACCACCACAACACAACCACCTTCACCACCACCACCATTACCACCACTGCCACCACCAGCACCACCACCAGCAGCATTATTACCACCATCATCACCAACACCACCTCCACCAAAATCACCACTACCATCACCATCATCACCATTACATCAATCACCAGCACCCAACACCACCACCAGCATCATCACCACCGCCACCACCACTTGCACCACCACCACAACCACTTCCACCACCATCACACCACCTCCAGCACCAGCACCATTACTACCACTGCCACCACCATCACCTTCACACCACCTCCAGCACCAGCACCATTACCACAACTGCCACCACCACCTCCACCACCAGCACCATTACCACCACTGCCACCACCAGCACATTACCACCATCACCACCACTTCCACAACCAGCAACATCACCACCACCACCACCGTCACCACCAGCACCAGCACCCCCACCTCCACCACCACCACCACTACCTCCACCATTAAAACACTGCCACCACCAGCACCGTCACCACCTCCTCCACCATCAGCACTATCACCACCAGCACCACCACCACCTTCACCACCAGCACCGGTATCTCCACCACCAGCACCACCACCTCTACCATCTCCACCACCTCCAACACCAACATCACCGCCGCCACCACCTACACCACCACCACAACCACTTCCACCACCACAACCACCTCCACCACCAGCACCACTACCTCCACCAACAGCACCATTACCACCACTGCCACCACCAGCATCATCACCACCACCTCCACCACCAGCAACATTACCACCACGGCCATCACCAACATCATCACCACCACCACATATATATATATATATATATATATATATATATATATATATATATATATATATATATATATATATACATCCTCACCACCAGCACCACTACCATCATCAGCACCATTACCACCACTGCCACCACCACCTCTACCACCATCACCACCACCAGCACCGTCACCACCACCTCCACCACCAGCACTATTACCACCACCTTTACCACTAGAACCACCACCTCCACCAGCACCATCTCCACCACCACCGCCATCAACACCTGCACCATCACCACCACCTCCACCACCAGCACAATTACTACCACTGCTACCGCCAGCACCACCAGCACAATTGCCACCACTGCCACCACCACCACCACCACCACCACCACCTCCACAACCATCACCATTACCACCACCAGCACCGTCACCACCACCACCACCACCTCTATCACCACCACCACTACCCCCAACACCACCACCATCAGCACCAACACATTAAAACACTGCCACCACCAGCATCGTCACCACCACCTCCACCACCAGCACTATCACCAGCACCTCCACCACTAGCACCATCACCACCTTTCATCACCAGCACCGGCATCTCCACCACCACAACCACCTCTATCATCACCAGCACCATCACCACCACCTCCACCACCAGCGCCATCACCACCACCAGCATCGCTACCACCACCTGCACCATCACCACAAACACTTCCACCAGCACCCCTACCTCCACCACCAGCACCATTTCCAACACTGCTACCACCAGCATCATCACCACCACCTCCACCAGCACCATTATCACCACCACCACCTCTACCACCAGCACCAAAACCAGCACCGTCACCACCACCTCAACCACCAGCACTATCACCGTCACCTTCACCACCACCACTTGCACCACCATCACAACCACTTCCACCACCTCCACCACCAGCACCATCACCACCACCTCCACCACCAGCACCATTACCACCACCTCCACCACCATCGCCACCACCTCCACCACCAGCACCATTACCACAACTGCCACCACCACCTCCACCACCAGCACCATTACCACCACTGCCACCACCAGCACCATCACCACCACTTCCACAACCAGCAACATCACCACCACCACCACCGTCACCACCAGCACCAGCACCCCCACCTCCACCACCACCACCACTACTTCCACCATTAAAACACTGCCACCACCAGCACCGTCACCACCTCCTCCACCATCAGCACTATCACCACCACCACCTTCACCACCAGCACCGGTATCTCCACCACCACCACCATTACCACCAGCACCACCACCTCTACCATCTCCACCACCTCCAACACCAACATCACCGCCGCCACCACCTACACCACCACCACAACCACTTCCACCACCACAACCACCTCCACCACCAGCACCACTACCTCCACAACAGCACCATTACCACCACTGCCACCACCAGCATCATCACCACCACCTCCACCACCAGCAACATTACCACCATTATCACCACCACCTCCACCACCAGCACAATTACCACCACTGCCACCGCCAGCACCACCAGCACAATTACCACCACTGCCACCACCAGCACCGTCACCACCACCACCACCTCTATCACCACCACCACTGCCACCACCAGCACCGTCACCACCACCACCACCTCTATCACCACCACCACTACCCCCAACACCACCACCATCAGCACCAACACATTAAAACACTGCCACCACCAGCATCGTCACCACCACCTCCACCACCAGCACTATCACCAGCACCTCCACCACTAGCACCATCACCACCACCAGCACCGCCACCACCACCTGCACCATCACCACAACCACCTCCACCAGCACCACTACCTCCACCACCACCACCATTTCCAACACTGCTATCACCAGCATCATCACCACCACCTCCACCACCAGCACCATTATCACCACCACCACCTCTACCACCAGCACCAACACCAGCACCGTCACAACCACCTCAACCACCAGCACTATCACCGCCACCTTCACCACCACCACTTGCACCACCATCACAACCACTTCCACCACTTCCACCACCAGCACCATCACCACCACCTCCACCACCAGCACCATTCCCACCACCTCCACCACCATCGCCACCACCTCCACCACCAGCACCGCCACCACCACCTGCACCGGCATCTCCACCACCACAACCACCTCCACCACCACCCACCACCACTACCTCCACCACCACACCATTACCACCACTGCCACCACCAACATCATCACCACCACCTCCACCACCAGCACCATTACCACCACTATCACCACCACTTCAACCACCAGCACCATTATCACCTTTGCCACCACCAGCACCATTACCACCACCACCAACACCACCTCTACCACCACCACCAACACCAGCACCGTCACCACCACCTCTACACCACCACCTTCACCACAAGCACCATCACCACCAGCACCATTACCACCACTGCCATCACCAGCACCATTACTACCACCAACACCACCACCTCTACCACCATCACCACCACCACCACCTCCAGCACATCACACCACCACCACCACCTCTACCACCTCCACATCTACCACTACCACCACCACCTCCACCACGAGCACCGTCACTACCACCACCACCACCACCACCCATCACCACCACCTCCACCACCAGCACCATTACCACCACCTTCACCACCACCACTGCCACCTCCACCAGCACCACCTCCACCAGCACCACCACCAGCACCATTACCACCACTGCCATCACAAGCACCACCATCATCAGCACCACCACCTCCACTACCAGCACCATTACCACCACTGCCACCACCAGCATCATTACCACCACCACCTCTACCACCACCATCACCTCCACCACCACCAGCACCAACACCACCCACCCCACCTCTTCCACCACCAGCACCACCTCCACCACCGTCACCACCAATAATATCACCACCACCTCCACCACCACCTGCACCACCATTAAAACACTGCCACCACCACCAGCACCACCACCATCACCACAACCTTCATTACCAGCACCACCACCACCACCACCGCCAACACCACCTCCACCACCATTAAAGCACTGCCACCACCTCCACCACCAGTACCGGCACCTGCACCACAACCACTTCCACCACCATCACCACCACCTCCACCACCAGCACCATTTCCACCACCTCCACCACCACAACCATCACCACCAATGCCACCACCTTCACCACCACTTCCACCACCAGCACCAGCACCACCTCCACCACCATCACAACCACTTCCATCACCACCTCCACCACCAGCACCATTACCAACACCACGACCACCTATACCATCACCGTGCTGGTGATGGTAGAGGTGTTCCTGCACCACCACAACCATTACCACCAATGCCACCACCTTCACCACAAGCACCATTACCACCACTGCCACCACCAGCACCATCACCTCCACCACCAGCACCATTACCACCACTGCCACCACCACCACCTCTATCACCGTCACCACACCACACCACCACGTCCACTCACCACCACCAGCACTTTCACCACGTCCACCACCATCACTCCACCTCCACCAATATCACCTCTACCACCAGCACCACCAGCACCACCACCTCCACCATCAGCACCATTACCACCACTGCCACCACCATTACCATTACCGCCACCACCACCTCTATCACCATCACCACTACCAGCACCGTCACCACCACCAGCACTATTACCACGTCCACCACCATCACCACCACCTCCACCTCCACTAATATCACCTCCACCAACAGCACCATCACCGCCGTCACCGCCTGCACCAATACCTCCACAACCATTACCACCAGCACCACCTCCACCATCACCACCAGCACCACCTCCACCACCATCACAACCACTTCCACTACCACTGACACCACAACCACCGGCACCTCCACCACCAGCACCATTACCATCACCACCAGTAACAGCACCATCATCACCGCCACAACCACCAGCACCATCACCACCACCACCTCCACAAACAGCACCAGCGCCACCTCCACCACCATAACCACCACCTCCGCCACCAACAGCAGCACCACCGCCAGCGCACCACAGCACCACGACCACCACTCACCAGCACACCACAACCTCCAGCACCACCACTATCACAACCACCACCACCTCCACCATACCCATCACCACCACCATAACCACCACCGCCAGCGCCACCACTACCGCCAGCGCCACCACCATCACCAACACCATCACCCCACCATCTTTACCACCACCATCACCACCACCTCCATCGCCAGCAACAGCGCCACAACCTCCATCACCACTAGTTCCACCACCAGAACCACCACCATCACCACCACCACCACCATTACCACCAACACCACCTGCACCATCACCACCACCACCACCACCTCCACCACCACCACCTGCACCATCACCACCAACACCATTACAACCATCACCACCACCTCCACCACCAGTACCATCACCACCACACCCTCCACCTCCATCACCACCACAACCTCCACCACCATATCCACCACAAGCACCATCACCACCACCATCATCAACACCACCTCCACCACCAGCTCCATAGCCAGCACCTCCACCACCAGCACCGTCATCACCAACACCACCACCAGCACCACCACAAGCACCAACTTCACCAACATCACCACAACCACCACCTCCACCACCATCACCACCTCTACCACAACCTCCACCACCAGTAACAGCACCACCACCTCCACCACTACCACCATCACTAGCACCATCACCACCAGCAGCCTCTCCACCTCTATATCCAGTAACAGCACCATCACCATCATTATCACCACCACCAGCACCACCACCACCAGCACGATCACCATCACCACCACCTCTACCACCAGCACCATCACCACCACATACAGCACCAGCGCCATCATCACTAACACCACCTCCACCACCAGCACCATCGCCACCACCTCCACCTCCACCACCAGCACCAGCACCAGCACCCCCACCACCAGTACCATCATCACCAGCACCACCACAACCACTACCTCCAGCACCACCACCTCCACCACCATAATCACCACCACCACCAGCAGCGGCACCTCCACCGTCACCACCACCACCAGCACTGGTGGCAGTGGTGGTAATGGTGCTGGTGGTGGTGGCGATGGTGGTGGTAATGGTGCTGGTGATTGATGTAAAGGTGATGATGGCGATGGTAGTGGTGATTTTGGTGGAGGTGGTGTTGGTGATGATGGTGGTAATAATGCTGGTGGTGGCAGTGGTGGTAATGGTGCTGTTGGTGAAGGTGGTGGTAGTGGTGGTAATGGTGGTGGTGGTGGTGCTGGTGGTGGCAGGGTGGTAATGGTGCTGGTGGTGGAGGTGGTGGTGATGGTGGTGGCGGAGGTGGTGGTGGTGGTGGAGGTTGTGGTGGTGCTAGTGGAGGTGGTGCTGGTGGTGCTGGTGGTTATGGTGGTGCTGGTGGTGGTGGTGGGTGAGTGGTGGTGGTGGAGGTGGTGTGGTGATGATGGTGGGTGGTGGTGGTGGTGGTGGTGGAGGTGGTGGGTGGTGGAGTGGTGGTGGTGGGTGGTGGAGGTGGTGGTTGTGGTGGTTGTGCTGGTGTGGTGGTGGTGGTGGTGGTGATGGTGCTGGTGGTGGAGGTGGTGGTGGTGATGGTGGTGCTGGTGGTCAGAAAGCATCATGAAAATCATCATAATTAGCAGAATTGTATCAGAAATCATCATAATCATCCCATAAACTCGAAAAAGGGGGGTTTTCGACCATATTCTCAAAAGGCTATATATCGCTAGATTTCGCCGTTTTTTTCGACTTTGTGGATTTTTATACTTTTAGCCTTTTTTCATTATGGATGGGCTTTTATAATTATCATCATCATCATATTATCATTAATATCATTAATATCATCATTATCGTAATTATCGCCATAATTACCCTTAATATAAATATTATAAATAGTTATTATCTTAATTACTAATGTTATTTTCCTCATTATAACTATTTTATAATGATAATAACAATAATGATAATTTTAGAAATAATAACAACAATAATAATTGTAATAACATTATTTATTATTATTATTTTAATTATTATCATTATCGTCATCATTATTGTTATTATCATGAAAATCATTAGAATATTGTTGATTATTGCTATTATTGCATTAATTACGCAAATCATCATTATAATTATCATTCTATTATAATTTTCCTAATTAATGTCATAAATCATAATAAATGTCATAATATCATAATTATCATAATCATTATAATTAATGTCATAATTTTCATTATTATCGTCATTATTAATGGGATTATCATCAAAATCATCATAATTCAGCAGAATTACTGCAGAAATCATCATAATCATCTCATAAACTCGAAAAAGGGTTTTTTTCGACCCAATTCTGAAAAGGCTATATATCGCTAGATTTCGCCGTTTTTTCGACTTTGGTGATTTTTATACTTTTACCC
>NW_020872641.1:377704-382160 GCF_003789085.1 Penaeus vannamei
TGATAATAATTATGATAATCATGATGATAATGACTATAATGATAATAATCATAAAATGACAGTAATGATAATATGATAATAATTATTATGCATTCCATTTAAAATGATATAAAGGCCAAAAGTAATCCCATAAATCGAAAAAACGGCAAAATCTAGCATATTACAGCCTTTTAAGAGAAACGTCGAAAAATTTTTTTCGCTTTTTATTTGTAATTATGAGGATTTTAACATTAATTCGGGTAATTGTGATAATTTCCATGATAATTCCTTCATTATATACAATAATGATGATAATTATGATGATAATGACAATGATAATGACAATAATATGATAGTAATGAGAAAATCATAACTATAATGATAATTTTGATAATTACTGCGATAATAGCAATAATCAACTCTATTCCAATACTTATCATACTAATAATGAAAGTAGAAATAATTATATCATTATCATTGTTATTATAATTATTACTATTGTCATTATTATTTCTAAAATATCATTTTTCCTATTATCATTATAAAAATAGTTATAATGACGAAAATAGCTATAATAATGAGCATAATAATTATAACTGCAATCATGATGATAATAATGATGATAATCATGATAATGACTATATTGATAATAATCATAAAATAATGACAGAAAGTCGAAAAAAATAAAATCTAGCGTATATCAGCCTTACTAGAGAAACCTCGAAAAAAAATTTTTCGCTTTTAATTGGTAATTATGAGATTTTAACATTAATACAGGTAATTGTGATGATTTTCATGATAATTCTTTCATTATATACAATAATGATGATAATTATGATGATAATGACAATGATAATGGCAATAATAATGATAATAATAAAATCATAATTATAATGATAATTTTGATAATAACTGCAATATAACAATAGTCAACTCTATTCCAATCATTTTCATACTAATAATGACAATAGAAATAATAATATCATTATCATTATTATAATTATGACTATTGTCATTATTATTTCTAAAATTATCGTTATTTGCTCATATTATTATAAAATTAGTTATAATGATGAAAATTAGCAAATAATCATTAGAACTGCAATAATGATGATAGTAATGATCATAATAAATTACTATAATTTTGATAATCTCAGAGATAATGACAGTAATGACAATAATGATGATAATAATTATTATCCAGTGCATTTATAATGAAATAAAGGCCAAAAGTAATAAAATCCCAAAAGTAAAAAAATCGGCAAAATCTAGCCTTATGAGGGAAACGTCGAAAAAAAAACTTTTTCGCTTTTTATTGGTAATTATGAGGATTTTAATATTAATTCAGGTAATTGTGATGAGTTTCATGATAATTTCTTCATTATATACAATAATGATGATAATTATGATGATAATGACATTGATAATGATAATAATGATAAAATCATAATTATAATGATATTTTTCATAATTACTGCAATAATAGTAATAATCAACTTTATTCCAATATTTTTCATACTAATAATGACAATAGAAATAATAACATCATTATCATTGTCATCATAAATATTACCATTGTCATTATTATTTTAAAATTACCATTATTGCTATTATCATTATAAAAATATTTATAATGAAAATGCTATAATAATTAGCATAATAATAATTATAATTACTGCAATAATAGCAATAATCAACTCTATGAATTTTCAGATAATTACAATAGAAATAATAATAACATTATCATTGTCATTATAATTATTACTATTGTCACTAGTATTAAATTATTTTTGCAATTATCATTATAAAAATAGTTATATGATGAAAATAGCTATATTACCATAATAATCATTATAACTGCATGATGATAATCATGATGATAATGACTATAATAATAATAGTCATAAAAATAATGCAAGTAATGATAATAATGATGATAATAATTATTATCCAGTATATTTATTATGAAATAAAGTCAAAATGTAATAAAATCCCATAAGTCGAAAAAACGGCAAAATCTAGCGTATTACAGCCTTTGAGAGAATCGTCGAAAAAAACCCTTTTTCGCTTTTTATTGCTAATTATGAGAATTTTAATTAATTCAGGCAATTGTGATGATTTTCATGACAATTCCTTCATTATATACAATGATAAAAATCATAATTATATAATGATGATTTTGATAATTACTGCAATAATAGCAATAATCAACTTTATTCCAATAATTTCATACTAATAATGAAAATAGAAAATAATAATAACCTCATTATCATTGTCATTATAATTATTACTTTTGTTACTATATTTCTAAAATTATCATTATTGCTATTATCATTATAAAATAGTTATAATGATGAAAATAGCTTTAATAATTAGCATAATAATAATTACAACTGCAATATTGATGATAATAATGATAATCATGATAATAATGACTATAATAATAATAATCATAAAAATAATGACAGTATGATAATAATGATGATAATAATTATTATCCAGTATATTTATTATGAAATAAAGTCCAAAAGTAATAAAATCCCATAAGTCGAAAAAAAACGGCAAAATCTAGCGTATTACAGCTTTTGAGAGAAACGTCGAAAAAAATTTTCGCTTTTTATTGCTAATTATGAGAATTTTAACATTAATTCAGGCAATTGTGATGATTTTCATGACAATTCCTTCATTATATACAATAATGATGATAATTATGATGATAATGACAATATAATGGCAATAATAATGATAATAATTATAAAATCATAATTATAAGGATAATTTTGATAATTCTGCAATAATAGCTATAATCAACTCTATTCCAATAATTTTCAACTAATAATGAAAATAGAAATAATAATAACATCATTATCATTGTCATGATATTTATTACTATTGTCATTATTATATCTAAATTATAATTATTGCTATTATCATTATAAAAATAGTTATAATAATGAAAATGGCTATAATCATTAGCATAATCATCATTATAACTGCAATAATGATAAAATCATAAAAATAATGACACTAATGCTAATTATGATAAATATATTATCAGTCCATTTATAATGAAATCAAGGCTAAAAGTAATAAAATCCCTAAAGGCGAAAAAAAACTGCAAAATCTAGCGTATTACAGCCTTATGAGAAACGTCGAAAAAAAAACTTTTTCGCTTTTTATTGGTAATTGTGAGGATTTTAACATTAATTCAGGTAATTTTGATGATTTTCATGATAATTCTTTCATTATATACAATAATGATAGTTATGATGATAATTATAATGATAATGACAATAATGATGATAATAAAATCATAATTATAATGATAATTTTGATAATTAGTGCAATAATAGCAATAATCAACTCTATTCTAATAATTTCCATGCTAGTAATGACAATAGAAATGATAATAACATCATTATCATTGTCATTATAATTATTACTATTGTCATTATTATTTCTAAAATTATCATTATTGCTATTATCATTATGAAAATAGTTATAATGATGAAAATAGCTATAATGTTTAGCATAATAATCATTATAACTGCAATAATGATGATAATGATGATAAACATGATGATAAGGACTATAATGATAATAATCATGATGATAATGACTATAATGATAAAAATCATAAAAATAATGACACTAATGATAATAATGATGATAACACTTATTATCCAGTCCATTTATAATGAAATAGAGGCCAAAAGTAATAAAATCCCATAAGTCGAACGGCAAAATATAGCGTATTGAGAGAAACGTCGAAAAAAACAATTTTTCGCTTTTATTGCTAATTATGAGAATTTTAACATTAATTCAGGCAACTGTGATGATTTTCATGACAATTCCTTCATTATATACAATAATGATGATAATTATGATGATAATGACAATAATAATGGCAATAATAATGATAATAATTATAAAATCATAATTATAATGATAATTTTGATTACTGCGATAATAGCAATAATCAACTCTATTCCAATGAATATCATACTAATCATGACAATAGAAATAATAATATCATTATCATTGTCATTATAATTATTACTATTGTCATTATTATTTCTAAAATTATCATTATTTCTATTATCATTATAAAAATAGTGATGAAAATAGCTATAATAATGAGTATAATAATTATCATAACTGTAATAATGATGATAATAATGATGATAGTGATGATAATGACTATATTGATAATAATCATAAAATAATGACAGAAAGTCGAAAAAACGACAAAATCTAGCGTATTACAGCCTTATGAGAGAAACGTCAAAAAACCTTTATCGCTTTTTATTGGCAACTATGAGGATTTTAACATGAACTCAGGTAATTGTGGTGATTTTCATGATAATTCTTTCATTATATACAATAATGATAATAATTATGATGTTAATGATAATTATGATTATAACATCTTATTGATAATGACAATAATAATGATAATAATGATAAAATCATAATT
>NW_020872641.1:401180-403680 GCF_003789085.1 Penaeus vannamei
TATAAATATCATGTATATATGTATATATTCACACACACACACGCACACACAAGGATATATAGTATATATAGAACACTAAATTTAATCATGTTTCACCTTCTATTTCAATCTTTTCATATTAAAGATTTCTTGATCTGTTTCATATTAAATATTTTAAATTGTGCTGTGAATTTCTCATTCTCTTTTTTCATCCCCAAGAAAAATGGTAACTACTATATATATCTATTTTAGTGTATCTACTTATTATTATGATATATATCTATATACATATATTCTATAAATTCCCAGGATTATCCAAGACCAAACACACATACACACGCACATATATATCATTAGAATTATTGTTTTTACCAATCTTAAATATCAGCTCTATTTGAAAATTTCAGATATAAAACATTAGAATTTCCATCCATAATTTACGCGATAAGTTTCATACTTTTACAAATTCATATTTATGTTGATACGTTATTTATTTTCATTAATAATTTAGCTTGCCCATAATGAATTTATGAAAAACTTTAATCATTCGTTATAAATATATTCTTTTCCTTGAAATCTCAGCTGTCAGTACTGAGATGCTCTATGCAATCAATTATATTTATTTCAAGATATTATAATGCCTTTTATAGTTAAGGGATATTTTTATGACTTATGCCCTAGAAAAGGTTCTGCACATGTTTAGTAGCAGTGCTCATCATAATATCGGTTATGCAAGGAGTTGAAGTTAGGACGACAGTCAGTGCATGTCTTTATTTTCTCTTCGATATAGCTTCATGTTCCAAAGAATTCATCCATAGTATCCATAGCCAAAAGGTCGGAAAAGGCCGTAGCCAAATGGACGGTAGAGGCCAAAACCATAGGGTCGGTAAAGGCCATAGCCATAGCCTCCGTAGTGAGGCTCTGGTTCGGCCTCAGCCTCCCTCTTGCCGATGCCGTGGGTGTGGACGTAGGAGTGGGCGTGAGGGGCATAGAGGTGTCCGTAGGGGTAGCCGTAGCCTCCATAGTGTCCTCCGTAGTAATGTGGTTCAGCTTCTGGTTCGGCTTCACGTTTAGCTACAGCGTGTACGTGCACATGACCTCCAGGGACAACGTAGCCATAGCCATAAGCACGGTAAGGGTGGACGTAGTGTCCAGCATATCCGTAATGGGGTTCAGCTTCCCTCTTCTGCTCTGCTGCCACGGCGGCAGCCAACAGAACTAGAACCTGGAGAAAAAAGCACATACGCTCCTGATATGACTTTGAATTTTGCATTGTGAAGAAAGTTTAAAAAGAAAATTATTTTTTTGTGATGCATTCGCTAAACTATTTAAATTTTACTCTCGATCAGAACACTAATTAGTACAGTACTTTAATGTAATCGCTATTAATTTTAGAATCCTCGGTGCACAGTTTGGTATCAGATGCCTTAATATCTAAAGAATAACTAATGATACTTTCATGAACATCAATACAAAATCTTACCAGGAACTTCATGGCGGAGGCTTCAGGGTGTGGAGTGGCGAAGGAAGGATGGACACGACTTATATACCATCTGACTCCGCCCACAACACCTGTGTCCTCGCCTCCGTTTGTCTGGAGCGACAAGCAGGCGAGGTGTAATAGCACTGATGATCATCATGACGGAAGTCGTAATGCCTCATTTATTCTTCAGAGCATAGGCATTGTAGTATAAGATTCCGAAATGCGTGAATATTCTAACAAATTAGACGCTAAATTATATGTATGGTACATACATGGATACATATAAAGTTTATATTTATATTGATATAATGTTATTTTCCTTAATCGGTTTGCTTGCTGATGATAAACTTGATATAAAAATCCTTCGTTATGTTTTTCCCTTGAAATCTCAGCTGTCAGTATTAATAATTAAAAGACTTATTA
The DNA here is from genome assembly GCF_003789085.1 of Penaeus vannamei. NCBI lineage: Eukaryota > Metazoa > Arthropoda > Malacostraca > Decapoda > Penaeidae > Penaeus > Penaeus vannamei. Next base: position 403,066 of record NW_020872641.1, read on the forward strand.
CTGAAATTTATCTATGGAATTTATATGAAATCTTTACATCTTTAGTTTTCTCTTCGATATGATCTCATGTTGAAAAATGATTCACCCATAATATCCATAGCCAAAAAAGGTCTGTAATAGCCATAGCCCATAGCCAAATGGACGGTAGAGGCCAAAACCATAGGTCGGTAAAGGCCATAGCCATAGCCTCCGTAGTGAGGCTCTGGTTCGGCCTCAGCCTCCCTCTTGCCGATGCCGTGGGTGTGGACGTAGGTGTGGGCGTGTGGGGCATACAGGTGTCCGTGCGGGTAACCTAACGTAGTGTCCTCCTTAATAATGCGGTTTGGCTTCACACTTAGCTAAAGTGTGTACATACGTCTATATGGCTTCCAGGGATACCACAGCAAAAACATCAGGTTAGTTCTGCTGGCGGCAAACTAGAACCTCGCTACTTACCAGGAATTCCATGGCTTTTGGGTGGTGGAGTGGCGAGGGAAAGATAGTCATGACTTAGGCCCGTACTTTTAAAACCTTTCGCCAGTGCTGGCGTTCAATTTCGCCGGGCGATCGGGAATTTCGTACTATTAAAAGCATGGCAAGTGTTCGCTAGGCGATCTTTCGCCAGGGCTGGCGAAA
>NW_020872641.1:411180-421180 GCF_003789085.1 Penaeus vannamei
CTCATAAGACTGGTATACCTACAAACCGTATACTTCCTGTGTTTTCCTTTTATTTTCTTTCTGGATATGAGCATTATCATGATAGTTTTAATGCGGATGTCTAAGCAAATATATAAGCATCAGTTATTTCCTAATATTTAATTGCTGATCGGAATATCAGAAGTCTGTTTATGAAATAATTTCTAACATTGATTGAAGGATAGTATTACAAAAGTATATGTCGGTAAGTTTTCAACAAGAACCAACAGCAAATCTTATTCTCTCTTAGAGTAAAAAAGGTTTAAATCTATCTGCTTATAAAGAGTATTACCACTTAAAATAACTATACATACACACACACACACACACACACACCACACAACACACACACACACACACACACAACACACACACACACACACACACACACACACACATACACACACACACACACCACACACACACACACACACACACACACACACACAACACACACACACACACACACAACACACAACACACACATATATATATATATATATATATGTATATAGTATACATATAATATAACATATATGTATATATAAACACCACACACACACACACACACACACACACACATATATATATATAATGTATATATGTATATACATATATATACATATGTATATGCATCTATTACATATGTACATTTATGGACACACACACACACACACATATATATATACACTATATATATTATATATATATATATATATATATATATATATATATATATATATATATATATATATATATATATATATATATATATATATATATATATATATGTGGTGTGTGTGTGTGTGTGTGTGTGTGTGTGTGTGTGTGTGTGTTGTGTGTGTGTGTTTATGTGCACATATGTACTACACACACACACACGCACATATATATACAGATTCATATACATATATACATAAATGCACATATACATACATTCTCTATTTCTCTATATATCTATATATATCTATCTATCTATCTATCTATCTATCTATCTATCTATCTATCTATCTATATATATATATATTTATATACATATATATATAAACATATATAACATCTCTCTCTTTCTGTGTGTCTGTCTCTCTCTATATATAAGTGTTTGTATATATTTCTACATATCAATCGGTATCTCTTCATTTCTATCTACATATTCATATATATATATTATATATATATATATATATAATATATATATATATATGTATGTATGTATGTATGTGTGTGTATGATTTCATTTCGCATTGATATGAGTTTTTATTTAATCTGATGCATGTTATTTATCTATTATTATAATTATTATTATCACTATCATTTTTCTTATTATTTTCATTTGAGATGGCACCCTTCTCATGGTCACTTTCGTGGCACCTTTACACACACACACACACACACACACACACACACACACACACACACACACACACACACACACACACACTACACACACACATACATGTCGATACTAATGATTCGTCGTTTATCAAAATGTACATCTTTTCAATGCCATTTTACCCGAAGCATAGAAAGAGATGAACTGTCAACATGGGTTTGATGCAAAAAACTTTTTGCATCAAGGAATCTAGTATATACATTGATAAAAGTGCTCGCGGGATAAAATATGTTAATTGTAAGCTAAAACAATGATTGCTGGATTGAATATCTTGGATAGTTACTGAGGGTATAGTAAGGCTGCGGACGGGAAGGTTTTCCAGCTTGTTTCTTCTTCATAACATGGATTTCCTCTCTTCTGCGCGTGTGCGATCTAGCCCAGAGCACTTCAAATGTTATTTTTGAAGAAATAGCGAAGACTAGGAGAAAATGGTATGTTATAAAACTTGTCCAAGGATATGTGTGACAAAACATCAACCAGAGGCATAATTTACAATATGGAAGTCTTCTTGCGCAAAAGAAGGAACCAGTTGAGTGACCATGCTGTCAAATTCGCCCCAAGGCACTAACTGATGCGAAAGAAAGGAACAGAGAAGTAATGTTAAAAGCCGGAGACTCGTTAAATTAGAAAACAAGCCAAGAGGTAAAAAGTAATACAGTAGTATGAACATAAAAGTGAGAACAGCAATGACCCAGTATAAGAATTAGAGCTTGTTGAAAGGAAAAATTAAGCCATGCCTCGGCCTTTCTTACCTAAGTTATCCTTGCCATTCCTTGAATAAAACCAGTTAGGAGGTCCTTCTCGGAGCACCTTGAAAACAAAATTCTGAGTGGTGGCAGGGATAATCTTATTATTATTTAAACATGTACCTGAACTTTAGTGGCGTGTTTTTAGAATAATATGACCTATAGAAACATTCTTACATACCTACACACACATATATACATATTCACTTATATACTTACAAATACACAACATACATGTATGTGTGTGCCGAAATTTAGTGGCGTGTTTTTAGCATATGGCCTATAGAAACATTCTTACATACCTACACACTCATATATACATATTCGCTTATATACATACACAACATATGCATGGGTGTGAGTCTGCCCTTCCATTTCCACCACGATGATCTGCAATTGCATATCTACCCTCTGCTGTTCCAGGCAAACGGAGGCGAGGACACAGGTGTTGTGGGCGGAGTCAGATGGTATATAAGTCGTGTCCATCCTTCCTTCGCCACTCCACACCCTGAAGCCTCCGCCATGAAGTTCCTGGTAAGCAGAGCATTTGGTTTGTTGGTCATGACTTTATTATTATGAAAGAGTTAAAGGAAATCAACGAGTGCAATATATATATATATATATATATATATATATATATATATATATATATATATATATAGTTATTCTTATGCCAACTATTTGAATTTGGTATGTAATTTAGGGTCACTTTGTTTTGAGTAGTATATCTTTATGTATTTACATATGTGTATATAAATCTGTGTATATATGTATGTATATGTATATATAATGTATATATAAATATATATGTATATATATATGTATATATATGTACACATGTACACATATGTGCCGACAGAGAGAGAGAGAGAGGAGAGAGAGAGAGAGAGAGAGAGAGAGAGAGAGAGAGAGAGAGAGAGAGAGAGAGAGAGAGAGAGAGAGAGAGAGAGAGATGGATGTGTATGTATGTGTGAGTGTGAGTGCATGCATGCATGCATGTATGGATGTATATATATATATATATATATATATATATATATATATATAATATATCATACAAATATGTATGAATAAATGTATTTATGTTTTCACATATAGCAGTGTGTGTTGATCGATAAGTGGATAAATATATATAATATATATATAATATATATATATATATATATATATATATATATATATGCGTATGTGTTTATATACATTTATATATATACATTCATATATACATGTGTGTTTGTGTGTGTGTGTGTGTGTGTTTACACACAGTGTATGTATGTGATTATATACTCGTATATATGTGTGTAATAATTCTTAGTACCACGCGAAGATAGATTAAAAACAAATAACAGTGCTTTGTAAAGGAACCTGAATGGTATTGACAGCTCCACAAATTAAGCAAGTGAATGTTTATACTTTAAGACGGGATTAGGACTAAGTACGTGTGTCCTTTACACACATCCAAGTGGGAGCATCTAAGTGAGTAAACTGTAAAAGTACTCCATACAAAGAAAAGTACACATTTCTCCTTGTGATTCCATATTATGTGAAAAAGGTTATTATTTTCTTGCTTCTTTACAAGTTTTCAATTACATTACTTGAAAACTGAATGGGAATGAATAGCTTCACTTGTAACAAACATGTTTCCATTATATTTATCATAAAATTTCATGATTAAGATTACAAAAAAAAAAAAAAAAAAAAAACGTATTGTATCGGTATCTGATACTGATATCGGTAACCAGGTTGTTTTTATAAATGACATTACCACGATCTAAAACATGTATTTTGATGTTGATTTTGTATGTTATTCAGGTTATGGTGTATTTGAAATGCGCAGAATACACCGTTGCGTTGTGAAATCATTCATTTCCATTTAAACCTTTTCTACGTCATGTATGTGCTTTTTATGCAAGGGATTTTGCAGAATTAGTAGATTTCATAACATTTCAGCACACACACACACACAACACACACACACACACACACACACACACACACAACACACAACACACACAACACACACACACACACACACACACACACACACACACATGCACACACACACATAAACACATACATATATATGCATGAAACGTGTGTGTTCTCAATGCTTCAGTGGGTTAAAGTGCCCGATTACTGCTCTGCAGTTCAGGAATTCGAAACCCTGCCGCCTCGAGTGATTAGGACCATAACTACTTGAGGCTCACCAGGGAGGTTGGGATCCATATAATCAGTGGATCTAGACTGTGCATTATTCGAGGTATACGCACCTTATTGGGTATATATATATATATATATATATATATATATATATATATATATTATATATATATATATATATATATATATATATATATATTATATATATAATGTATATGTATATATATATACATATATGTTTATATATATGTATGTATACACACACACACTCAAATATATATACATATACAGATGGATGTGTGAAGATTCACATCATATAACCAAATGTAACTGCAAATAAAATTAAATCAACGACAATCCGTTACATTATTCATTCAGGAAAGTAACTGCCTACCTACTTCTTTCCCAGGTCCTGGTTCTGTTGGCTGTCGCCGTGGCAGCAGAGCAGAAGAGGGAAGCTGAACCCCATTACGGACATGCTGGACACTACGTCCACCCTTACCGTGCTTATGGCTATGGCTACGGCGTCCCTGGAGGTCATGTGCAAGTACACGCTGTAGGGAAACGTGAAGCCAGTCCCGAAGCTGTCCATACCCACGGCATCGACAAGAGGGAAGCTGAGGCCGATCCAGAGCCTCATATCAGAGGCTATGGCTATGGCCTCTACCGACCCTATGGTTTTGGCCTCTACCGTCCATTTGGCTACGGCCTTTACCGACCTTTTGGCTATGGATACTATTGGTGAATAGTCTCCAACCTGTAACCAAAATCGGAAACGAAATAAAAAGATGCATTAACTTCTATCTTATCTTGAAACCTATGAATTATGAATAGTATGTCATGTGACACAAAGTAGGCAAAGATAACATAAAGAATAGCACGTAAGTAAAATTGCAATTGAAATAGGAAATGAATATGAAAATCATGGAAAACGACATTAAGTAGGATCACTAAAGCTTACATCAAGTTAACTCACAATATGAAAAAATATAAAGAAAATAAGAAATATATATACATATATATATATATATATATATATATATATATATATATATATATATATATATATATGTATATATATATGAATGCACATAATACACCAGAAAACGACCAATTTTAGTCTTAAACATTAACGATATTTTTGCATCTGATATCTAAAATCTAAAACATACGAAGTTTTCGAAAAAAAAATCTTTGTTCATAAGCAGCATTGGAATAATCAGAATATATTCATAATTTGGTATGTTGCTGAAAACATCGAGGAACTGTAATTAAAACAACAATAAAAAATAACAAGCAAAATTTGCAAAATTAGTAATACATACATATATATATATATATATATATATATATATATATATATATATATATATATATATATATATATACATATATATATATACACACACATGAATGTATCACTTACACACATACATACAAACACACATATGTATATATATACATATATATATTATATATATACATAGATATACATATATGTATATCTATCTATATATACATGTATATATATACACATATATATATATATATATATATATATATATATATATATATATATATATATATATATATATATATATATATATATATATATATATATATATATATTATATATACATTTACACACATTTACAGTAGGTACACACACACACACATGTATATGTATATACATATAAATGTGTGTATTTATAAGCACATATATATAAATGTATACATGATACATATGTATATACATACATACATACACATATAAATAGATTTTTATGTATATATGTATATTTATATATACATATATATATATATATATATATATATATATATATATATATATATATATATATATATATATATATATATATATATATATACATATATATATATATATATATATATATATATATATATATATATATATATATATATTATATACAGTATATATAAGTATATACACAAACATACATACTATACAAATATAAATATAGACACACGTGTGCATGTACCTATATTTACACAGACACACACATGTATATACGTATACATGCATATAATATATATATATATATATATATATATATATATATATATATATATATATATATATATATATTATATATATATATATATATATGCATTAGCTAGAACCCCACGCGCGCGCGACTACCGCATAGCAAGAATGCAAAATCCATAAGCATTATCTGAAATCGCCAAAGATTCCCGTATCGCGTCTCAGGCAGGATTAGACCTTGGAAATCTCCCACAACAAAAAAATGCCAAGAAGCGGAGATGTGGCTGGCAGGCGAAAAGGGGCTAAAAATCCGACAAACTTTTTTATTTTTTTTCCTAGTTTACATTTCGGTCCAAAAAAAGAGAGTTTTGTTTTGCAACCCGGTTTTTTTAAATTGTTTGATTTGTTTCTAATAACGAAATAAACCAAGGGAAACTTTCCTGTTATCATGACATAGTTTTTGACATTTCGGACGTTAAAAAAAGTTTGGATCTGTCAGGGAAAGCTTGATAAAAAAAAATTCTGATGTTCACTATTTCATACGGGTTCCTCTAGGTTTTTCCATAAGCCATGTGCACATTATAGGCAAACAAAACATTCCACTGGAGTATTTCTTGGTCTCTTATAACGTCTAAGAACGAAGAATTAAGTCTCACTATGGATACTTTACATGTTGGTTACCAAGGAATGTAAGGTAATTGTTTGTACCGTAAAAATGGTCTATTCCGATATCTGCTGGTTCTTTAGATTTGCTGATTAATATATAAACAGATTTTATAAATGAATGATAAATATATGTGATTGTGAGGTACATAAAGAAACAATGGGTAAAAAAACTTTTTTTGTACTTCTGTACTAATAACTACACACACACCACACACACATATGTGTGTGTGTGTTTGTCCGTGTGAGTTTGTGTGTGTTTAAGTAAATACATGCATCTAATCTAATAATATAATAATATAATGATAATGATAATGGATAATGATAATGATAATATAATGATAATATAATATAATATAATATAATGATAATCATCATACCATTATGATGATAATGGTGATGATAATAATGGTTATGGGAATGATATTTATGACAATGATAGTGATAATGGCGACAATAATGATAATAATGATAATCAGAGCAATAATAGTAATGATAATATCAATGATAAAATTGGTAATGATAAAATAATAATGATAATTATCACTAAATGATAGTATTAATGATAAAGATGATGAGGATTTTAAATGTGCAACAGTAATGATAAAATAATGACGGATAATAGTATTAAAGATAAAGATAGAAGTAATAGCAGTAGTAATGGTAGTAGTAGTATTACTAGTAAATTATTATCCTACGAGTGATGGTGATATAAATTATATTATTTTCACCAATACCATTATCCACCTTATGATCTTATACGATTCAAGGCATCTAATGTTTTTGTATCCATTAACCACATACTTTAGGATTTAATGGTAGTATTTTTCCCTCCTGATCATTTCTGAATGGGACCAGACTCTCAAGTAATTTTTTTTTTTTTTTTTTTTTTTTTTTTTTTGTATGGTCATTTTTGTTGGTCTACGGTTTATTATTGAACGCGTCGATTTACGGGACTGCTGGGAAACGTATTACTGGATTTTTGATGAAAGAGATTAATTTCCCGGTGACAGCTTGTTCCCTAGTTCCCTCCGCGTTCCCTGCTGCTATTACTTATTATTCACTATTTATTATCTGTTCATAATGACTGATGTGTCAATACACGCACACACACAACAACAACACACACACACACACACAACACACACACAACACAACACACAACACACACACACACACAACACACAAACACACACCACACACAAAAACAAACAAACATACACAAAACAAACACATACAAACATACATACAAACACACCCATACACAAATACACCCATATATATATACGCATGAATGCATCTATATATCTATACATATATGAGCATTACCGAGCTGGAAAATGAGCATAAGGGAACTTCTGCAGATACTGAATTACTCTCCACGCCTCGTGAATGAAGGAATTCCAAAGCATAATGACTAATTTATCTAAAATTGCCCAGAGTAGTCCCTGTTTCCTCGCCCATTAGAGATGCATGAATAATTTGACTGCTTCGGGATTTTTTTCTTATTACTGTCGAAAATCATTATCTTATCCAATTACTCGAATATGAGTAATATTAACTTTCCATTTCCATCTTAACTTCACCTTCCGATTCTCATGGGAAAAAAGAGATGAGGAGAAGATAGAGAATAGAGAAGAAAAGAAGAGAGGAAAGAAGAAAAAGGATAAGAAAAGAAGAGAAAAGAAAGGAAGAAGGAAAAGAAGAGGATAAAGCAGAAGAAAGAAAGAAGAAGGAAAAAAAGAAGAAGGAAAGGAAACGAAGAATAAAAGAGAAGAGAAGAAGGAAGAAAAGCAAGAAGAAAAGGAAGCAGAAGAAAGAAAAGAAGAAAAATAGAAAAGAAGAAAAGAAGTAAGAAGGAAGAAAAAAAGGAAAAGAAAGAAAAGAAAAAGGAATTATAATCATGTGCATCTCACAGTAGATATATATCCCTTGAGCTTCAATATTTACAGAGTCCAGAGCCACGTATATTCCTGCCGATTGATAATTATGCAAGTGGTGTTGCTGAAAAGAGAAATATTGCTTATTTATTCTGCTTATTTTATAACCAGATTGTTTTTTACCCTTGAGATTCAGGAATGTAAGCTGAGTACTAATTAGATATTGGTTTTGCACTCTTTTTAAAAAAGTCATAATCTAAATTAAGGTCCTATGACACTGGGACTTTCTCCGTCTGTTTTTTTTAGTTTCTCTGTGAAGTCTCTGCATGTAAATTAGCTGACTCTATCGCACTGTAGGTAGCAAACATAATGTTTATGTGAACAAATATGGAGATTTCCGAGTGAGATCCCCGAAAATCGCATGAAAATTTTCTTATAATTAGGGAATAAAGATTCTTAAATTTTGTATAGAAATATCCTACGATAGTACCTTATGTTTACGTGAATTTCTTTTTCATTTATCAGGGGAAAAAAAGTAGTTGTAGCACAAGATCAAAGTGGAAATTTGAAGGTTTGTATTCCACATGCATGAGCTACCTGCGGAAAAAAAAGACAAACATTTAATGTATATAACATGTTAATGTAATATGTGTTTATATTAGATTCAATTGAATAAATATCAGATCATTTCGTAATTGCATGATCACAACTCAACACTTTTTATTTATTTATTTATTTATTTTTAATTACGGCAATATCAGTGATGTGTTCAGTGACGACCATTGTTGCGTAAACCAATTAGTGGATCTGCAATTTTAAGTAGATTTTTAGGGATATTAGTCATTAATTTAAGGAAGACATTTGGGGTTGATTGAAAAAGATTGTTGGGGATGTTGAGATATTTTAAAGTAAATTTTATAAGAGGTTGATCAAGAAAGATTTTAGGGATATTAGGGGTGCATAAGGGCAGATTTCAGGGATTTTAGGAATTCATTCAGGAAGATCTTATTGATTTTAAGGAGTGATTAAGGAAGATTTAAGGTTTTTATGGAATGATCCTTTAGCAACGGATTAACTACAGTTCTAAACAGGAAGGTTCTTTATTATTTGCTAA
>NW_020872641.1:426180-436180 GCF_003789085.1 Penaeus vannamei
ATATGTCTAGGCATACGCACACGAACAGAAACACATACACACTACAGATAGACACACACACACGCACACACACACAACACACACACACACACACACACACACACACACACACACACACACACACCACGTATATATAGATATGAATATACCCTGTATAGTCATGTATACCTACGCGGATGTGACTTCACGCCGAAAAAACACAGCATGCTGAAAATACCTTCATTCGAGTATGACTCACAAGCACTTACGTCACGAGAGAACACGCAGTATTTAAAGGTATCGAAATCGTACCAGATGTACATACCGAATCGTCCACAGTGAAATCCTTCTTGAAAATGTCAACGCTGCAAGGATATTTCAACGTCCTTAAGAATGAGAGATTAACATCTTTTTATCAGAATTATTTACTGATAAACCGTACGCGATATGAAGTGTATGCAATATTTTTGTAAGTTATAAGCAACTTTTAAAAACTTGAACGTGGATTCCAAAGTTAGTAATAATCATCTGGTGTGTGATTATTCTCACATTTTGCTAATATATGTATAATCATCACCACGTTTGATGAAAAGAAATACATCCAAGCCAACAAACAAAATAAAAAAAAAGAATACAAAAAAAAAACATCAATATCGAAAATACAAACCATATATAACGAAACAAATTGGAAGAAAAAAAAGGGGGAGATTGATAAAATTGATAAAATATGTAGATACATCACATTACACCTACCCCAAAAAAATACAGAAAAATACATTTACCACAAAAACAAATCCGTAGATCCTACCAATAAATCAATAGAGAACGAGGGAAAAATGATAGGATCTTATACTCATTTGTTCCTTAGTCTCGGTCCAATTTTCTATTCTCTTCGACCTCACGCATCGCCTGTTCCCTTGTGTCAAGGACTAGACGAGCATCAGGCCTTTCATCTTTAAGCGACTCTGAGGAAGAAGGAAAAAAAGGAAGAAAGGAGGAGGAAAAAAGGGGAAAAAAGAAGGATAGATAGAGAAAAAAATGCTGCGTGCGGTTGGTTTCGACAGTGGCAGTGGTGGTGAGGATGGAGTGAGGAAGAGGAGGAGAAAGGAAAAGGAAGAGGAGGAGGAGGAAGAGGAGCGAGGGAGGAAAGGAGAAGGAGGAAGAGGAGAGGAGGAGAAGGAGAAGAGAGGAGAAGGAGAAGGAAGAGAAGAAAGAAGAAGAGAAAGGAAGAGAAGAAAGCAGAGTAGAAGGAAGAGGAAAGAGTATAATAATAATAAGAAGAGGAAGAAGACGAAAAGGATAATGATGATGGGAAAAGAAGGAGAAGGAAGAGGAAGAGGAGAAGGAAGGAGAGAAAGGAAGAGAAGAAAAAGAAGAGGAGAAGGAAGAGTAAAGAGAATAATAATAATAAAAGAGGAAGAGGAGGAGAGGACAGTAAGGATAATGATAATGGGAAAAGAATGGGGATGGTGCGTAGATGACAAAGAAGAAAAGGTGGAGGTGAAGACGAAGGAGAAGGCAGTAAAAGGAACGAGAGGTGAAAGTGGTTTGGAAAAGGAAGAGGAAGAGGAGGTAGGGACTCTGGATGAGAAGTGGAGGCGTAATGGTGATGTTGGAGAGAAGTAGGAGGAGAAGGAGGAGGTTGAAGAGAATGAGGAGAAGAAATGGGAAGCGGAGGAGGAAGAAGAAGAAGGGGAGGAAGAGAAGAAGGAGTAGAGATAGGAAACGGAGGAGGAGGAAGAAGAGGAGAAAGAAGGGCAGAAGGAGGAGAATCAGGAGGAAGAAAAGAAGGAAGAGGAGAAAAGGAGGATAAAGAAGAGAAGGAGGAGGAGAAAGAGAAAAGGAAAAAGGACGAAGAGGTGGAAGTGAAAGAAGAGTAGGAAGAAGAGAAGAGAAAGAAGAAGGAGGGGGAAAAGAGGAAAAGGAGAAGGGGCAATAGAAGATAATGATCGTTTTGTTGTTGAAAAAAAGACAAAGAAATGGTGGTGATGTTAAAGAGAAAACGAGGGATAATGAGAGTGCTGTTGGAGATGAAGGAGGAAAATGTGGTAGGAGAGAGGTGGTGATAGGAGAGGAAAATAGAAGAAAGGAAAACAATAGGAAGAAAAAAAAACAACAACAACAAAAAAAAAAGGATAATCGAAAAAAGGAAAAAGAAAGAAAAAGAGAAAAGGAAATGCAAAGAAAATGTGCGAATAGCAGAAGAGATAGAAAAACAAAACAAAACAAACAAAAGGATAATCGAAAAAAAGAAAAAAGAAATAAATAAAGAGAAGGAAATGCAGGAGAAAAAAAATGTGGGAAAAAGAAAAAAAAAGAAAAAGTTCTTTACATACGTTTATTGAATCGTTAGTTCGTGTTATTAACTGCCTAAGTATAAACTTCTCCTGAAAGTGCATTTAGATGGAAATTCCTAAGCAAGTTCTTTTTGCATATACACAATGCCGGCAAAAAAAATCCTTAAAAGATAATGAAAGGAAGCAATTTACCATCCATGAGTTTTATTCCTTTTATTTTTTTTACATGGATAGTGAATGCAAAATTTTCACTATTCACGAGTATTATTTTATTTACAAGAATAATGAATGCAAACATTTTATTTTAGATATTTCCTTTCAGTTAATACTTTGTCCTGCTGTCCTTATACTTTATTACAATATGCAGTCGTCTGGACATAGATTCAACAAGGTTATTGAAGTAGAAGGGATCCATGATACACCAGTTTCTTCAGAGCTTTCTTTTGGTTGTAAAAATTGGATCTTGCCATGTCAGTCTAGGTATTCTCTATGGTTTTAAGCTCAGGGGAATGATCAGGCCACTCAAGAATAATGTCATGATCACTTCACTGAGAAAGTTTGTTACGCTTTTGGGCTTGTGAACAGGGGCATCAGTATGCATAAAAATATCACAAAATGTCCCAAAATGCAAGCAAATGATTTTTTGAAACATTGATATAATAGCTTTCATTCACAGGGCTGAAATGTGGGTATTTCATTTGAATTGTGTTATTATAATGCATATAAAATCTTGAACGAAATTATACAAATATAATAATGACCAGTAGTGTGTATATTTTGTGATCATATATCGATTGAGTCTCCACAGAAACTTCCATACTTAATTACTTTGCTGTATTCGTGTTGCCCTACTTGGGGTGAACACATATAACGTTATCTTAAATCTAAAATTACCTTCAAAATTAAATTGGCAGAAAAAAAAAAACAATAAAAAAATACTCCCTTAGGAAATACTGAGGTTCAAGCTAATTTTAGACATTCTAATAATTCACACACAAATGTCCCACTGATCTGGTACAGGGGAGAGAAAACGGCTTACTAAAACAATGTATACTTTTAACTGTTGCGGAGAAATGTAACAAAATAATCCTAGTTCTAATCCCTTCAGACAATCATACCGAATCATACTCCACAGCGAAGAGAAAGAAAGAAAGAAAAAAAACTTGTATATTCTGGAACACAGAACGGGGTGTGTCCTCAGCGCCTTCCTCGACTCTCCCCCAGTAACAACGGACTACATCACGTAAAGTTAAATCTCTCTTGCAAACACAGAACAAGTTAACTGCACCATTAATCATCATAGGATAAACTGAACGGATCAGGCAAACAAATGGAGGAAGCCAACTTATCTCAATCACCCAAGTTCTGATCAACCGTTATGGCGGCTTACCAGCGACTTATCGGCCCCTCTCAAAACTCTCGTGAAGAAGAATGATGATATGATAATAAATAATTATAATGATAATGATAATAATAATAATGATAATGATAATGATAATGATAATGATGATGATGATGGTGATGATGATGATGATGATAATGATAATGATAATGATAATGATAATGATAATGATAATGATAATGATAATGATAATGATAATGATAATGATAATGATAATGATGATGATGATGATGATGATGATGATGATGATGATGATGATGATGATAATGATAATGAAAATAATAATAATAATATAAAATATTAGTATTTCCTTTTGCCTTTACACGATAAAACCTATGTACAGGTTTTTCTTACAAATAATATTTTTACAGTTTTTTCACTTTTAGGGTAATGAAGGCGGAAATTAGTTGAAAAAATAAGTTTTATGAATGCGGTTTCCCTGTTGAATTCGCGCAGACTCCGCATAATTCAAACTATGTCATGACCCAAAGTAATCATTACATTCATTTCCATATCAAAATGATACGTTTAAAGATTTTTTTTTTTATTCTTTTCAGTGTGCAATAAAAATTGGAAGACTGAAGATCCTTCATACATTTCTTCAATACAACTTTATATTACCAATTTATAGTTTTTTTAATTGTCATTTTGAGACACCTATGCTTTCCTTGATGTGCCAGAACACAAGGATATTATGTTATTCCCTCGAATTCATAACAGGGAAACTTACAAAGGAAACTTCAAGTCCAAACTTCTACTGCAATCATCACTTGAGTCTGGGAACTTTTCTGAAAGCAAGGAATGTAGGAAGAGATTAAAGAGACCTATACCTTTTCTTTTTACTACATTTGCCAATTTTATTTGCATTCTTCGTGTTCGTGTATTGATAAATGTCATAATGTACTTCTTGTAATCGATATACGTGAAAAAAAATAAAATCTGGACCACATCAGGCTTTGAACAATATTATGCCTATCACATATAGTCTTCGCCTTCTCAATGCTTCACTTGACTTAATCAGGAAAATGGGATAGCTTTGTCTACTCTCTACTTAGACATGCGGTTGAGGTATCTCGGGTAGGCCTATATATCCTTATAACTGCCTACAACAACCCTACAGCTATGTTCTACTGTCAGGTAATACTATGGGGGAAAATGTGTATGCTGTGAATTTATTTGATGAAATACAACTTATTATTATAATGTGGACGTAAATATAAATTATTTATCGTCAGATCTAAATTTGTATGTGACCATAACATGTAACATAGTGGTCGTGAATGTAATCCAATCTTTTCTTGTATATATATATTTCTTTGTATCATATGTTTCTTTGCTGTATGGTTTTCATGTATTAGTCACCCACATGAAACGTACACTCTCCAGGCTGAGATTATTTAATTATGACATTTTATTGTGGAAAAAGAAACTGTTTGAATATCTAGCTAGCGACGCTTGGCATCTATACGCTCTTTTGGTCTTCAGGTTGTGAAATTGTTATCGAAACACTCGGTCTTTGAAAACACTTTGACCTTGATCTCTATAAGCACAGGTCTCGTCACTTCAGAGTTCTGCGCAGCTTTGGGTGATAAGACCTATGACGTCACGCGGAGTAGACTGAAAGCGGGGGGGGGGGGGTTATTAGGGAATGTTAGGGTGGTGAACGAGATATTAAAAACGGTAGCAAATGAAAAAATACTTCAGTAATTTTACGGGCCGGCACACTGAACAATTTGCATATTGGACAGATTTTATTTATATAAATCTTGCCTCTAACCACACTAAAAGTTCTCTCATCACTAAACATATTCACTAAAAAAACACTTTCTTTCGCTTTTCAGATATCCAATCTTGATATTTCTTTCCAAACTTGTCCTTTCTTCTCCATTGCTTCTGTGTCCATTGACTTCTTAGCAGTACGGCGACTTGGCTGACCTAAGTCCTTATGCAGGCGTAGCTAAATGGTCTTGATTGCGAAATAATCAAACCCTCAAAATATTATGGACGCAAACTTTAAGAACTCGTAATGACAGATATCAATTATTAAGAGAAAGAATTAAACGAAATGTTTACTTTTGATCAACGGAAATATTTGAGAGGGCTAACTTAACTAAAAAGGGTAAGACTTAGAACTTAATCTAAAGACAATTAACGATAACTTGCGCATAAAAAAGCCACAAACAAATTATAATAATTTGAACACTGCCGTACTCTCTTTATCTCTTCACTCGGTTTTAATATCTATTTGTCGGTATATCTATTTATCTGTTCCCCACGAATGAAGGTTTCAGTCTATCAATTTTCCATTATAAAAGAAGAAATGGAAGTGTTCTGTACGAATATTCTGAGTCGTCGAGTCCCGGATGAAATGAGGCACAAAATTCGTTGAAATACACCTCCCCCCTCCCCCCCGGGCCCTGGGCTCAATTATTCGGTCTGCTGACAGTCTAATATTAATCTCCGTCACCTCCTTCTCTTCCTCTTTCCTCTCTTCTTCTCCTTCTCTTTCCGCTCCTCTCCTCTTCTCTCTCCTCTCGCCCCTCTCTTCTTCCTCTCCGCTCCTCTCCTCTTCTTCTCCTCTGCTTCTCTCTTCTTCCTCTCCGCTCCTCTTTTTCTTCTTCCCTTCCCCGTGTTTAATCTTTCCTTTCCTGCTCTCTTCTTGCCTCATACATTCCTCTTCTCTCCTCCTCATCCCCACTTCTCCCTCACACCCCTCCCTGTTACCCATTTTCACTCCTATTCCTCACTCCCCATCCTCCCTTCCTCATTCCCTCCTCCTCATCCCTCACAACCCCATACCCCGCACACTCTCTCTCCTTCTTAGTATTCCCTCCTCTCTCATTCTCCTTCCTCCCCCATACCCAATCCCAACTCCCCACTCCCCATTCCCCCTCCCTCCCCCTTCTCTCCTTGTTCTCTTGCACATCCTCCTTCCTTTTCCACACCAATTTCATTCTCACCCCGACTCAATCCCCTCCCTTCCTCCTCCTCTCTCTCCGTTTCCTCCCCATTCTACCCCCTTTCCCACCGGCTCATCTCCTACCAACTCCTTCTCCTTCGTCCCTATCTCTCCTCCTTCTACTCCATTTCCCACCGTCTCATCTCTCTCCTCTACCCAGACCTTCTTCCTTCTTTCTCTCTTTCTCCCTCCTTCTCCTCTCTCTCCTCTTCTCTTTCTCATCTCTCTCCTCTCCTCCCTTCTTCTCTCTTTCCTCTCTCTCTCTCTCCTCCTCCCTCCTCCTCTCTCTCCTCCTCTCCTTTCTTCTTCTCTCCTTCCTCTCTCTCTCTCCTCCTCCCTTCCTCCTGCTCTCTCTCTCTTCCTCCCCTTCCACTTCGCCTCTCTCTCCTCCTCTTCCTCCTCCTTCTCCCTTCCCTCCTTCTCTCCTTCCTCTTTCATCCCTCCCACCCATCCCCTCCCTGCTCTCTCTCCTTCTTCATCTCCCTCCCTTCTCCCCTTCTTTCTCTCCTTCCCATCCTCCCTCCCTTCCTCATCTCTCCCCTTCCCTCTTCTCTCTCCTTCTGTCACACTCCACCTGAACCGCGTACCGCCTCCGTAACGCACACACCATAGCATTGTCTACCCTTCACTAACCCGAAGGAAATCGTTAACACCAAGGCCAAGGCAGCGCTGTAATAGGACAAAGCGGGACAGAGTCAAGGAGACTACATGTATATCATATATGTATATATGTGTGTTGTACTGGCGTGTACCGTTTGTCTGTCAATCTGTCCGTCTGTCTGTAGTGATAATAGGAACAAAGATGATAATAACAGATATACTACTACTAATGATAATGATAATAATGATAATGGTAATAATGGTAATATTAATAATGATAATCATAATGATAATTACAACAATAACAATTATAAATAATAATGATATTGATGACAGCAATAATAATAATAATGATGATGTTAATGATAATAACAGTGATGATAAAAGCAATAAAAATAGTGGTAGTGATAATTATAACAATATTAATGACAATGATAGTAATACTAATAATGATAATAATAGCAATAATAATAATAATAATCATGATGATAATAATGATAATGATAACAAAAATGATAATTGTAATGATGGTGATGATAGTAGTAGCAATGATAATAGTAAAAATAGTTATAATAACAATGATAATAATAATGATAACAACAATAACAAAAATCATGATGGTGATGCAATCATTAAAAAAAAGAAAAAAAAGTATCTGGATCATCACCGATTCAATTTTTTTTTTAGAGTTATCCTGCCAACCAACCAACCAACCAACAACCTACCAAATAACCAACACTACTAAAAACATAACTTCTTTGGTGGAGGTAATACTAATATTGGTGTAAGTATTTGGCTCGTGTTTCTTTCATGGACTTTATCAAATACTGAGTTTGCTGTCTATCGTGATGAAGATGATTAATAACCAGGTACATCGTCCATTTTTTTTTGTAAGCTCTTATTACCAATGAAAGAAACCCAAGCCATCACACAGTCCGCATGTTTAACTATCTTTGACTGTGTATTTCGGATCACAGCTCGAATTGGGGTGACGTGATGCACGATCTTTGGAGCTCCCCTTCACCAATCTCAAAGTGCTTTCATCACTCAGTATCACTTTCTTCCATTCGGATAATATCCATCGTCGGTAATTCTTGGAAAATGTCCCTTTTTTCTTTCCTTTTCAAAGCTTTAATGCGTGGAGTCGTCACAATTACACGCCGAATTGGTAAATCGAGTTTTTTTTCTGAAGGAGAGCCTGGGTGGTCTTTATTAACACGTCGTTGGGGAGATCTGGATGCTTGTCTTTATGTGTGGATCCAATTATTATAAATTTGAGGCATCACCTTAGGCTTGGGCATCGTGTCTGTCTTTGGCAAAGTCTTCCTTGGCATCTTGTCTTCTCCTTGGTAATGTCTTCATCGGTGCTCCTGAACCACGTTTCATCTGCTTCACTTCTCCGCCTGGTTGTGTGTCTTTTGTGGTTATAAGTGTCTGTCTTGATACCTTCATATCTGTAGGAAAGCGCATTAGAGACAATCGCTGTTATAATTACGTGGTACAACATTATTTCTCGTGTAATGTCAGTTGTTTTCAACCCATTCTGTTAGGCTGAACTGGAACTGAACTGTTGAGGAAATTCTCATCAAAAGATTTAATGTGTTTAATCATTTATTTGTCGTAAACAATCGCTCATTGACGTCAAACAAAACTTTTGGCGAGAAGTCAGGACCACTGGCTGGCCATATTTGCAACACAAAACTCCGTCCGTGCAGAATTGATTGACTTCGCTGGACGAAAAATTCTCAAAACGCGACTAATTTTTTCGGCCACTGTATTTATAGGTCAATCTGATCCTTATGTGACACAACAGCAGTGCATCCAAACACTGGACGCGCTTGCTTACATCGGGAAAGAAATGCTTGTGGAATACAATCGCGTGTTATATCGTTCATTTTCATAGTTTTCTATTTTATATCAACTACTGACGAAAGATTAACGCATTTTCTTCCCTTTTATTCAGTCCCACATCATTCCCTAATGTATTTTCATTCTCAATCCCCCTTTTTTAGTATCTAAGCCATAAGGTGAGGAAACCCCTCAGAAGGCTAAAGATATCTTATGTCATGTATCCGAGCTTAATACCATAGACAGCATGGCTTCCGGGGTTTCCATTTGCGTCGGGATCATCCCTTTAGGACCATCACAGTACACAAAGGAACCCCCAGGCTATAGGGGAAAATCTCCCCTTAGTTTAAGACTCCTTTTACTATCGTCAATACCCCCCCCCCCCTCCTCCTCTTGGGACATATGGCATAAGCCTGAAAAAAAAATCTATTGACCACGGGAAGGTTCTTCGCCTATGCTCAAAGGGACTTTCTCGAAGACGTGTATCATCTTAGCCCCTAGTAAAGGCAAGTCCCTAAGGTAACTGAGGAGTTCCTAGGAGTAGTTGAGTAGATCCTTGACTCATAGGAGAGTAATCTTTGAGGAGCAGCGGAGTAGTTTTTTGAAAATGAACGAGTGATGTTTGACTGCGTGTGTGTGTAGGATGTCAGAGTAAACGTTGCGTCACATAAGAAGAAAAAAAGGATAGTAATAACATGATGATGATAGTGAATAAAGAGAAGGTAATTTTTTTTTTTTATTCACCAGAGAGAAAGGGAAGAAGGAAAATTGAAGAGAGATGAAGAAAGGGGAGGAGAAGGATGAGGAGGAGTAAGAGGAGGAGGAGGAAGAGGAAGAGGAAAAGGAAGGAAAAGGAGAGAAAGATGAGGAGGAGGAAAAGGAAAAAGAAAAGGAAAAGGAAAAGGAAGGAGGAGA
>NW_020872641.1:438680-441180 GCF_003789085.1 Penaeus vannamei
TTCCGTCTATCTACGAATCTCGCCCTGCAATTCTCTGCTAAAATGCCAGGCCCACCTCCTCCAATCTTTTGCAGGAATTCGCGTGTCAGTCTTAGACGCGAACTTGAAAAGAACTCATATATAACTGTCGTCCAACAAATGTATTCCGGAGCGAGAGAAACTTCTCTGGGGGTGAAGCAGAAAAGAGCTTTTAATGAAACGGGAGTTGGTGGGAGATGCCGATAATGAAGATAATGGAAATCGCAGTGACACAAGAAAACAGACGTTTGTGAAGGATGTCTGTGTCTGCGGGACAAGTACGTCATTTGGCAAGGGGAATATATTTACATGATGAGATTAGGAGACAGAAAAAAACGATTCTTGGCCCGTTCGTTATAATCAGATTCATTCGTCTGTCACCGTGTCTGAGTGTCAGCGATGCGCAGAACGTAATGCGAGTGAATTCACCTTTTTTTTCATTTGCGATGCATAGCTGAACATTCACGCCGAGAGATCACAGCGTTCGGAAATTGCTTTCGCTTAACAAAATACCGCTGTACGTTCTGGTGGATTAGGGAGGCCGCTAATCTTCGGAGCTTCGTAGATTCCCGGCGGAGCGTGAGGACTCGACGTCGAGAGCCGGGAGCACAGAGCCCGCGTCTTCTTTCAGCGTCGACATTAACGGCGTCAGGAAAAGTAATCACGGCGTTTAGCTCTCCTCCAACGAGAGGCCGCGACGGGGTGCCAGCATGTAAATATTTCCGTTTGTCGACCATGAAGCCAACGCTGTTAACCAGGCAGCTGTTCCCGATGGGATTGCGCGATTGGGATGGCGATTATGGAAATAATAACGCCGAGCGGAGTCGAGGTAATCGCCGCGGCTGACTGCCCGCTCTGATTGCGCCTTCGTTTTAGGAGCGTCCGACCACTCGAGCATCCGGCGCTGCCATTACCCGCCGGCAGAGGCTCTCTCGCCGCCCGGAGACGTGTGCGCTGGCGTGTGGGCTGAAGCGGGCTGCGCGAATGTAGGAGCTGTCTGCTGGAAGAGCGCAGGCGAGCACTTCGTAATGGAAGGCACGTCGCGTTAATTTTCTGTTTTTTCAGCTGATGTTTGAAAACATTCCAACGCTGTTGTTTTTTTTTTTCTTGCTATTTAAAAAGAACAACGCAAAACATGGCGTGAATTTATTTCAGTTTCCTGTCATTTGCATGACAATTCTCCTGATACTTTCTTTTCCTCTTCTTTTTTTTTTTTTTTTTCTCATTTCCCCTATTTCTAAATTCTTACCTTCTTTCTCACTTCCCCTCTGTTTTAATTCCTCCCTTATTTCATTCTTGTTTTCGCTATCAGACATTCTCGCTTCTCTCCCTCTTCCTCTCTCTCTCTGTCTCTGTCTCTCCCCCTCTCTCTCATTGTCTCTCCTTTCTCATCTCATCTTCTTTCCCCCTCTCTGTTACTTCTTCTTCTTCCTCCTTCCTCTCTCTCTCTCCTCTCTCTCTCTCTCTCTCTCTCTCTCTCTCTCTCTCTCTCTCTCTCTCTCTCTCTCTCTCTCTCTCTCTTTTTCTCTTTTTTTTTTTTTTTTTTTTTTTTTTTTTTTTTTTTTACCATAGCTGTATCTTCCTCTGTCGCTGACAAGAAAAGGCCATAAATGTCTATGGCCATGCATGCATATTTATCTATTAGGCTATCGGTTTCTGTCTGTGTCTGTCTGTCTTTCTCTCTTTTCTCCTTTCTCTCTCCCCTCCCTCCCCCCCCCTCACTTCCTTTCTCTCTCTCCTCACTTCCTTTCTCCTCCCCTCCCTTCCTTTCTCCTCCCCTCTCTCTCTCTGCCTCTCTCTCTCTCTCTCACACACTCTCTTCCTCCCTCTCTCTCCCCCCTCTCCTTCCCTCCCTCCCCTCCCTCCCTCCTCTCTCTCTCTCTCTCTCTCTCTCTCTTCTCTTTTCTCCTCCCTCTCCCCCTCTCCCTCCCTCCTTCTCTCTCTCTCTCCCTCCCTCCCTCTCTCATCTCCTTCCCCCTCTCCCTCCCCCCTCTCCCTCCCACCTCCTCCCTCCCTCTATCTTCCCCTCTCTCTTCCCTCCCCCCCCTCCCTCTCCCCCCCCCTTCATAGAGGCTGAATTACCCCCCGCATGACGGCAACCCGAGCCAGTGCATGGTGAAGTCGCTTGGTCATGCAGAGAAGTTCGCAATATTTGTCGCTGCTGGCTATCGGAAATCCAGGACCATCCAGAATACCCGATATTTACGTTGATTTCCTCTTTAACGGGAAAAAATATCGACAAAATATCCGCTTCCTTTTTTTTTTTTTTTTTTTCCTATTATCCTTCCATGAAGAACGTCGGTAATATATGAAAGGCGAAGGGGGGGGGGGAGGGTGAGGTTGGTGGGAGGAGGGGGGAAGGGAAGGTGAAGAAGGAGGGAGGGACGAGGGAGGAAGGAGGGGAGGGAGGGGGCACGGAAGAAGGGAAGAGTGGAGGGAGGGAGGGAGGGTGGGGTGGAAGAAGGGAGAAAGGGAGGGAGGG
>NW_020872641.1:451180-452474 GCF_003789085.1 Penaeus vannamei
CACACACACAACACACACACACACACACACACACACACACACACACACACACACACACACACACACACACACACACACACACACACACACACACACACACACACACACACACACATATATATATATATATATATAATATATATATATATATATATATATATATATATATATATATATATATATACATGATACAGCAATCCATCACCCTGGTTTTTAATAAATTTAGAACGTTTTAAGCTTCATGTTACAGTTCAAACTTGGAAATTCGGATCTACGTAAACTCGCAGACAAACTACATCAGTTTTTTCTTGTTAATTCCATCATTTAATTCCGTAATGCATAAGTAAAGAAAGAAAAAAGAAACTATTTATTTTACCATTTGTTTGCTTGTTTTGGTTTTTCTTCTTATTTGAAGAGTTATTAAGATAATCGAAGGAAATTAAGAAGTAGATGATGATGATTGAGAAGAGGAAGATGATGAAGAAGAAGATGATGGTGAAGAAGAAGACGAAGAAGGAAATGAAGAAGAGGAAGACGGAGAAGCAGAAAATGAAGAAGATGAAGAGGAAGAAGAAGAAAATGGAGAAGAAGAAAAGAAAATGAAGAAGAGGAAGACGAAAAAGAAGAAGAAGAAGACGAAGAAGGAAATGAAGAAGAGGAAGATGAAGCAGAAAATGAAGAAGAAGAAGACGAAGAAGAAGAAGAAAATGAAGAAGAGGAGGACGAAGAAGAAGAAAATGAAGAAGAGGAAGCCCAAATAGAGGAAGACGAAAAAGAAGACGAAAGAGAAAAAGAAGATGAGAAGAAGACGAAGATGAAAAAGAAGAATAAGAAGAAAAAGAAGAAGAAAAAAAGAAGAGCTTCATACCATAAACCAGTTAACACGAGAGACAAAATGAGTCAATGGAGGTCAAGGGACGCATCAGCCAGACGCAGAGTTGCTTCCTATGCCATTGAACGGGATACGTGAGCACCTTGACCTTGAAAGACTCGCTTCCTGATTTCCATAATAGTAGCTATGAAGTGGAAATTCTGTGGGCGTGTATGTGTATGTACACACACACACACATACATACATACACACACATATACATATCTATCTATCTATCTATCCACTTATCGATCTATCTATCTATCTACCCATCTATGTATGTATGTATATATATATATATATATATATATATATATATATATATATATATATATATATATATATATATATATATATATGTATATATATATATATATATATATATATATATATATATATATATTATATATATATATATATATA
>NW_020872642.1:0-7500 GCF_003789085.1 Penaeus vannamei
AAAAAAAAGAAAACTAATTAGCATCAAAGAACACCAATGATAGATAAATGAACAAATATATAAATAAAAAATAAAAAAAATTTAAAAAAAAACAGACTTGACAAAGACTTCAGCAGAGAGCATACACACACACACGCAAGGAAATGGGGACACTTGGATCCTTCTCGCACGTAACAGCAGCCAAGGAGAGAACCGCAGCTGTGAGACACGAAAGCTTCCTAACTTCATAACAACACACCCACGCTAATGTCCATGTGCGTAAGAGTACTGCACACATGCTATGGTATGTGTGTGGTGTGTGGGTGGGTGGGTGTGTGTGTGTGTGTGTGGGTGTGGTGTGGTGTGTGGTGTGATGTGTGTGTGTGTGTGTGTGTGTGTGTGTGTGTGTGTGTGTGTGATGTGTGTGTGTGTGTGTGTTGTGTGTGTGTGTGTGTGTGTGTGTGTGCAGCTACTACGATTACCACTGCTGCTACTGCTACTACTACTACTACTGCTACTACTGCTGCTGCTACTAATTTTGGATAACTACTGCTACTGAACCTACCCCTGCTACCGCTGCTACTGCTTCTACTGTTTCTACCACTTTTACTAGCACAACTAGAATAACTACTGTTGCCAGTGCTACTATTGCTTCATCTACTTTTACTACTAATACTACTAATACTTTTGGTAATACTATTAGTACTTCTACAAATACCATTACTATTCTAACTGCAACTAATAAAAATACTACTTCTATAACTACTACTACTATTCCATCTGTATTTCCAACTATTATTAATAATAATGAAGATAGTAATACTCCAACAACTATTACTTCTACTACTACGAATAATATAGCTCCAGCTATTACAACTACTATTACTCCAGCTACTACTACTACTACGACTACTACTGCTATGACTACTACTACTCTAAATACTACGACTACCTACTACTACAACTGCTATTACTACGACCTGCTCTATGACTACTACTACTCCAACTACTACTACGAATACTACTACAACTACTACTACTGCGACTACTACTATTACTACGACTACTGCTACTACTTCTACGACTACTACTACTACGTCTACTGCTACTATTACTACTACGACTCCAACTACTACTCCAACTACTACTACTACGACTCCAACTACTACTACTACGACTACTACTACCTCAAACATGCATGCTACACTATACTTCCCCGCTGCGATCATACACTGAGCCACGTTCTTACATGACCTAAAAGTAGCCCTAATATTGGACGAAATTCCTCTCCTACTAAAAAATAAAAAAAATAAAAAAAAAAAAAAAAAAAAATAAAAAAAAAAATGGGTGACACGACATTCAAGAAGCTTTATAGGGTCTTGTTATCTTTTTTCTTTGATATAACTTAAGGGAGGCTTGTATAGCAGGGGCTGGCTTGGGTGCCGCAACCCCCAAGCAGTAGGATTCTTAGGTGCGATTTTTTCTTTTTCTTTTCTTTTCTTTTTCTCTTCTTTCTCTTCTCGCTGTTGTTGTTATTGCAGTTGTTTTTTAGTGGGTGAGATTTTTTTTTTTTTTTTTTATTTTGTTGTTTGTTCTTTTCTCTTCTTTCTCTTCTCTCTGTTGTTGTTATTGCAGTTGTTTTTATTATTCTTTTTCTTTCCTTCCTACTTTTTTTCTTCTCCTCGCTATTCTTCTTTTTTCTTCTTCACCTCCTCCTCCTCTTACCCGTTTCCCTTCTCCTTCTCCATCTGCTTCTTCTCCTCCTTCTTCATTCCGGTCAAGAGCTGTTAGGAATGTTCTCCTCAGGCAGATCCAACGATGCTTGAGTTCGTGGTTAAAGCTGTGCAGACTTCATGGGGCTCTGTTATCGCCTTGTTTTTTTTAACTCCTCCATCCTCCCATCCCTTTTATGTGCGGTTTCTTCAGTTTCGCGTTCTGAGGAGCCTGTGACAGCTCCCAGATAGCGATGACCACCCATTGTCTGTAGATATTCGCAGGACACGGCTGTTAGTGTCTCGGTCGTGCCTTTAGATACGACTTTTTCACGTCTGGAAAGTGGCCTGTCTAAGAACCGAGTTTTCAGTCCCACACCATCTTCATGGTTTTGGTATTTCCTCTGTGTGTTAGGTCGTGGGTATATGTTACTAGATTGATGTTTATTGTTTTGATTCTCTCTCTCTCTCTCTCTCTCTCTCTCTCTCTCTCTCTCTCTCTCTCTCTCTCTCTCTCTCTCTCTCTCTCTTCTCTCTCTCTCTCTCTCTCTCTCTCTCTCTCTCTCTCTCTCTGAAGGGACTGGCATATCCAGGGCGACCCTTGTGGCTTCTGAATCATTCTGGGTTTTCCTTCAGTTGACGAGATCTTGTCTATCTCTGTTTCCTGATAGACAGTGTGCATGGTCGGTGTGTGGAGTAGAGGCCGTGTTGGATTCGGATACTGGAAGTGCTGTCCCCGTGGCCGAATTAAAAGCACTTGCAACATGAGCTGGTGGTATTGCCGCACCTTCAACCTCACGGAAAGTCTCTCATTAAACGGGCAGAGGTTTATCATCTTGCAAGACTTCAAGCTCGTATAGACTGCCCGGATGACTCTCTGGTATCGTCTTTCATTACCTCCACGATACATTTCTCGATGATTTTCCCGATCAATTCGATTCTCCAATTAGCTCGCTGCCAGATTTCTCGTCCGCGAGGTTTCTTGTCCAGAGGAATTAGTCCAGATGCTGTTGACATTCGTACGACGATGGGACGACGGGTTAAATTACCACTGCTACGACTTCCACTATTAACAGTAACAGCTACTAACACGTCTGTTGCGACGATGACTGACGTTCAGGTCGATATGGAGTTAGGATACAGGAAAAGGAAAGAAAGGAAATGGATGAAGCTAAAAAATCTACTTAGTGTCCGTGTTTATTGGACAGTGTGCTTATATCACCCTCCATCGATCGAAAGTCTTCTGTTTATGTCTTAAGGTTTCAGATCACATCACTCACATACAGAAGCCAGATATCATCTCAAGCAGAATTCATGTTAACACCAGACAGGGATAAGGTAGAAGCTCTTCCTCATTAAAGATGCTTCTGGGATTTCGGGGAAATATTTCTCCTTTGGAAGAAACGATTTCCTCTTTAGAAGAAAATCATCTTCTCTTTGCAACAAGTATTCCCTCTTTAGGACGAGGAGGGTAGGGTGATCCCCTCATCTGCTGACGAGGGGGGAGGGGGGGGATCGCTGTGTAATGGCGGGGATAATGAGGACGGGGACGAGAATGAATGTCTCGGACTCCTCACTCAGCCTCGGACCTACCGCGAGCCTTTTCTCCTCGGATTTTGAGCTCGTAGTCCTCAGAGTCCACAAACAGGTTCACGAGAAGTCCTCCTTGGGTCGCACCTGCGCCTCCACTCGCCGTCGAGAGGTCGAAATGAGTGTAACAGATCTTCGAAAAAAAGAGAGAGGGGGAGATAGGAGGAGAGAAGGAGGGAGGGGAAGGAAGGGGGAGAGGAGAGAGAGAGGAGGAGAGAAGGGGAGGAGAGGGGAGAGAGAGAGAGAGAGAAAGGGAGGAAGAAAAAGGAGAGAGAGAGAGAGAGAGAAGAAAAGAAAGAAAGAGAGAGATAGAGGGAGAGGAAGAGAGGGAGACAGAGAGACATAGAGAAAGCAAGAGAGAGAGTGAGAAGGGGAGATGAGAGTAAGAGAGAGAGAGAGAGAGAGAGAAAGCTTAAGTAAAGCCAGACTGATGACCCTTTAGTTAAGTGACCTATAAACGATTCATCACAAAAGAGGCATTTCCTTAAAGAAAATGTTGGTCCCACAGACAGTTTTTTGCGGTGTCAGAAAGATTAAAATTATCTTGGTAATCTGTTTTTCTTTCATTTGCAAGATGCAGACAACGACGGGAGCAAAGCTGTTTCAACAGCGATGATGCTCATGATGATAATGATAAAGATTATGACATTGATAGCAATAGTAGTAGTAGTAGTAATGATAATATTAATGATAATGATAATAATAAGAATAACAGTAATAATAATAATGATGATGAAATAATATTAATAACAACGATAATAATAATATTAATAATACAAATTATACTACCACTACTACCATTACTACTAATGATGATTAGAATAATGATAATTATAATAATAGTAATGATAATAAAAACAAAGATAACAATAATTTTCATAATAACAATAATGTTTTCAATAAAAATGATAATAAAATAATGATAATTATGAAAAAAAGAAATTATCATTATCTTTATTATATTATTCATGATTATTTATCATTATCGATATCATAATAATAATAATAATAAATAATAATAACCAATAATAATAATAATTTAAAAATGATAATAATGATATTATTACTACTACTATTACTATTTTCATCATTGTTATTATTACTACCATTATCATTGTTTTTATTATCATTATTATTATCATTATCGTTATTTTTACTATCTTTATCATTATCACTACCATTATCATCATAGTAAGATAGAAGACTTAAGAGGATTATGACTTATTACCTTCTTTATTTTCCCTTGTTCGATCCTGTTATCTCTGAGTCTTATCTTCCGGTATGGCTGGTTTATTAAGATCTATTTTTTTTTCTTTTTTTATCGAAGAATTCCCTCAAACTCTTGATATTAATTCTAATTCTCCTTTTTATCTGGTTTATTAAGGTCTATTTATTTATTATTATTATTTTTTTTTTTTTTTTTTTTTTTTTTTTTTTTTTTTTTTTTTTTTTTTTTTTGTATCGAAGAATCCGCTCAAACTCTTGATTTTAATTCCATTTTTTCAGGTTTATGGCTTGTATCACTTTTTATTTCATGTTTGTCCTTGCTGTTCTCTATAAACTTCAAGATGCTGAATGACTTTAATGCGATCTTGTCCTGATATCAACTCCCTCTCTCACCTTCAGATCTTTTCAAATACGATCTGACACTGACCTGATCTGACACGATTTCTTTATCCGGCCTCTTTCCCTCTCTTCGTTATCAAAAGTGCCCATTTCGAGATTCCGAATTCCATTTTCACTGTATGAACAAGACAGTCTGATTGGTCATTATTCTTGGCAAAGAGTCTGAGGTCGTCCATATAAGGGTTTTATCTTTCGCAAAAATAAATAAATAAATATTGATAATGATATTTGCAATAATGATAATAATAATAATGAGGATGAGGATGATTGATGATATGATGGAGGAGGAGGAGGAGGAGGAGGAGGAGGAGGATAATGATAATGATAATGATATTATAAAATAATTACAATAATAATAATATAATATAATAATAATAATAATAAAATAATAGTAATAATAATAATAATAATAATAATAATAATAATAATAACAATAAATAATATAATTATAATAATAATAATGAAAATAATAATAATAATAATAATAATAATGATAATGATAATAATAATAATGAGGATGACATCATCAGCGCGATTCTTAAAATCATGGTTGCAGCTAAAACGCCACTTTAAATGACTCTCCCTCCTATATGAAATGTTGTTGCAATCTTTATGATTTTAATAATACGAACGGTTTGTGTTGCTTCAGAACTTTGGCAAAATTATCCGAAAAAAGAGTTATGTCTACCCACTTTAAATGCCTTTGCGTTGAGAGTATTTAGTCAGGCTGCCTTTGCTTAGACAAAAGCAAGAAATATGTGGGGCTTGAGCTGCAACCATAATTTTACAAATCACACTGATGATGTCCATCATCATTATTATTATTATCATTATTATCATTATTATTATATTATTATTATAATTGTTATTATTATTATTATTTATCATTTATCATTATTATTATTATTATTATTATTGTTGTTGTTATAATTATTATCATTATTGTTGTTGTTATTATTATTATCATTACATTTATAATATCATTATTATTATTATTATATCATTATTATTATCATTATTATTATTTTATTATTATATTATATTATTATATTATCATTATATTATTATTATTACTATATTTATTTATTATTATTATTATTGTTATTATCATATATTTATCATCATCATGTTCATTACTGTTATTACTATTATTATCATTATCATTTTATTTGATAATAACATCATTTTATCACCATTATTCTTGTCATCATCATCATCATCATCATTATTATCATGATCATCATTTGTTTCATCATTCATCGATAATATCATCCTTTTTAATGTTCATTACTATTCCATTGCTATTCATTGCTATTATCCATTATAATATCGAACTATGAGATCAAATATATACCTCATTATTTTTCTTTGATTTTTGATTATATGGAGGGAGNGAGGAGGAGG
Organism: Penaeus vannamei; assembly: GCF_003789085.1. Classification (NCBI taxonomy): domain Eukaryota; kingdom Metazoa; phylum Arthropoda; class Malacostraca; order Decapoda; family Penaeidae; genus Penaeus; species Penaeus vannamei. Next base: position 6,312 of record NW_020872642.1, read on the forward strand.
TGGAGGAGGGAGGAGGGAGGGAGGAGGGAGAGGGAGGAGGGAAGGGGGAGAGGAAGGGGGAGGGAGGAGGAGGGAGGAGGGGAGGAGGGGGGATGGAGGAGCGGAGGAGGGAGGATGGAGTGGAGGGGAGGGTGGAGTGGAGGGGAGGGGAGGAGGAGGAGGGGGGAGGGGAGGGGGAGGAGGTGGAGGGTGAGGAGGAGGGAGGAGTGGAGGGAAGGGAGAAGAGGGAGGAGGAGGAGGGGGAAGGGAGGAGGAGGAGGGGGGGAGGGGGAGGAGGAGGTGGAGAGAAATGAGTAGGAAGAGGAGGAGGAGAAGTAGAAGAAGAGGAGGGGAGGATTATTATAGGAATGACGATGATATTAACTAATGATTAGAGCAACAGCAATAATGATGATAATAACAATAATGATAATGAGGAGGAAGAGAAAGATGAAGACGAAGAAGAAGAAGAACGTGGAGAAAAGAGCCAGGAAAGTGAGGAGAAGAGAAGAGAGAGGAGAGAGAGAGAGAGAGAGAGAGAGAGAGAGAGGAGAGAGAGAGAGAGAGAGAGAGAGAGAGAGAGAGAGAGAAGAGAGAGAGAGAGAGAGAGAGAGAGAGAGAGAGAGAGAGAGAGAGAAGAGAGAGAGAGAGAGAGAGAGAGAGAGAGAGACGAGAGAAGAGAGAGAGAGAGAATTACAAGAGAAAAAATGAGAATAGAAGGAGAAAGAAAAAAGGAGAAAAAAGATGATGAAGAAGACGAGCCGAAAGGGGAAACGGAAAAGAAGCATAAGCAAGAAAAGAGGAGAAGGAGAAAAAGGGAATTGAAAAAGAAAGAAGCGAGGGGGAAGTGACGAGGGAGAAGGAAGTGAGGATAGCGAGGCAAAGAGAGGAGAAGGAAGGGAGGATAGCGAAGCAAAGAAGGGAGAAGGAAGTGAGGATAGCGAAGCAAAGAGAGGGGAAACGAGGGGGAGAAGAGAGGGGAACGAGGGTCAGGATCAATTTGTCGTTCGTCCTTCGGGTCGCTATTAATCTCTCTATTGACTTACTCTTCCTAAACCGCCAGCGAGGTCAGCGTCGGTCGAGGGAATCGGACAGGAGGAAGGAATTACGAATAATGAAAAGGAGGGAAAGGATAAGGAGGAGGAGGTCTGGAGAAAGGGAGGAGGGAGAGAGGGAGGAGGAGTTGGAGGTGGAGAAAGGGGAGGAAGAG
>NW_020872642.1:12500-20000 GCF_003789085.1 Penaeus vannamei
TCCAACTATCCACACACAAATAAAACGAATTTATAAGAGAACATCTCAAAAAAAAAAAAAAAATCGAAATAATAAAATTTCCCAACTATCCACACACAAATAAAACGAATTTATAAGAGAACATCTCAAAAAAAAAAAAAAAATCGAAAAAATAAAATTTCCAACTATCCACACACAAATAAAACGAATTATAAGAGAACATCTCAAAAAAAAATCGAAAAAATCCCAACTATCCCACACACAAATAAACGAATTATAAGAGAACATCTCAAAAAAAAAATCGAAATAATAAAATATCCCAACTATCCACACACAAATAAAACGAATTTATAAGAGAACATCTCAAAAAAAAAAAAAAATCGAAAAAATAAAAAATCCCAACTATCCACACACAAATAAAACGAATTTTATAGAGAACATCTCAAAAAAAAAAAAAACGAAAAAAATATCCCAACTATCCACACACAAATAAAACGGTTTTATAAGAGAACATCTAAAAAAAATCGAAAAATAAAATTTCCCAACTATCCACACAAATAAAACGAATTTAAAGAAGAGAACATCTCAAAAAAAAACGAAAAAAATATCCCAGGAACGCTCGTTGTCCTAACCTCTCCATCACTCACACAGTTATGAGAGAGCCAAGTGGCATCGCTTCCACAGTGCCACGGAAGCCACATTCGTCAGGCGGCGCGGCGAGAGGGACACGCCTTTTGGTTGTTGTTGTTGTTGTTTTGTTGTTGTTGATGATGTTATTGGTGTTGTTGTTGATGATGTTATTGGTTGGTGGTGATTTTGATGTTCTTATGATGTTTTTTGTTCTGTTTTATTATTGTTATTGCTGTTGTTGTTTTATCATTGTTGCTGTTGTTATTGTTGTTACTGCTGTTTTATTGTTGCTGTTGTTATTGTTGCTGCTGTTATTGTTGTTGTTGCTGCTGTTGCTTTGTTGTTGTTTTTGCTTTGTTGTTGCTGTCGTTTTGTTGCTGCTTCTGTTGCTGTTTATTTGTTTGTGATGTTGTTTTGCTTGTGATGTTCTTTTTGTGTACCGTTCCCTGATGTTTGTATTTTTTATTGTGAATAAGAAATAGGAATGATTTTTTTCTCTTCTTTTTTTGTCTAATGACTTGTTTTTGTGATACATTGGTAGTTAGAGAGCAATCGGTGCTTTGTTATGATAATAAAGATGTTATCTATAGATCATATAATTTCCATAATTTTCTAGTCTGATAAAATAGATTTATATCACTTGCTGTCTCTAGCTCTCTGTGTGTCTGTGTCTCTTGTCTTTCTCTCTCTCTCTCTCTCTTTCTCTCTTTCTTTCTGTCTATCTATCTACGTATGTATCTATCTATACCTACTTCTGTATCTATATCTGCTCTCTCTCTCTCTCTCTCTCTCTCTCTCTCTCTCTCTCTCTCTCGTCTCTCTCTCTCTCTCTCTTCTCTCTCTCTCTCTCTCTTCTCTCTCTCTCTCTCTCTCTCTCTCTCTCTCTCTCTCTCTCTCTCTCTCTCTCTCTCTCTCTCTTTCTGTCTGTCTGTCTGTGTCTGTCTGTCTCTTGTCTGTCTGTCTGTCTCTCTCTCTCTCTCTCTCTCTCTCTCTCTCTCTCTCTCTCTCTCTCTCGTCTCTCTCTTTATCTATTGTATCTGTCCTATACCTACTTCTGTATCTTCTCTCTCTTCTATCTATCTCTCTCTCTCTCTCTCTCTCTCTCTCTCTCTCTCTCTCTCTCCTCTCTCTCTCTCTCTCTCTCTCTCTCTCTCTCTCTCTCTCTCTCTCTCTCTCTTTTCCTATCTCTATCTCTATCTCTCTCTCTGTCTCTCCATCTACCTATCTATCTATCTACCCATCTATCTATCTATATAAGCAGTACTTCACAAAGATGTTTATCTTTTGGAGGACAAGAGATGATTACAAAAAAAAACACAGACTATCCCGATTCTAGCGTTTTACATACCTCGAGAAACAGACAAGACGAAGGCCGAAGACCCCAGAGATCGTCTCGTGGTATTGATCTGTTTCACATATCTTAACTCCCCCTCTCTCCCCTTCCCCCCCTTCCCACCCTCATCTCCCTCCTACTCCTATTTCTTGACCTCTTAAACTACGCCCCCATTGCGCTGTGAGGGAGATTGGACTTGTAATTGAACTGCTGTTTATTGGTCGCATGTGTTCGAGATGCCTGGATTTGGGGCTTAACTATGCGGGCGTGGTACCAATTCTCTCATGGCGCCGACAAGTCTTTCGTAATATGTTTATGTTTTGCGTCTCTGGTTTGGCGGGTTTTGTATGACTCTGTAGTAAATAAGAGAAAATAATGGTTTATGTTAATTTTTCAGTTTTTTTTTTTTTTTTTTTTTTATTTTTATTTTGTATGTATGTTTTTATATGTTTATATTTTTTCAAATTGTGTTTCTCGCTATATATGCTTGGATGTATACTGTATATTAAATCAGTGGCTATAGAATAATAAAATATATTGTTATCTTCGTGAATTTTCGTGGCGAGCGAAGAGAGAAGCGACGCATAGATTCCTGAAGACGTTGATGTATGGATCACTTAGAGTTTTCTCCTCTCTCTTCTCTCCTCTCTCCTCCTCCTTCTCTCTCTCTCCTCTCTCTCTTCTCTCCCTCTCTCTCTCTCTCACTCACTCACTCATCACTCACTCACTCACTCACTCACTCTTTCTCACTCACTCTCACTCTCTATCTCTCTCTTTATCTATCTATTTATTCTCTATCTCTCTCTATCTATCATCTATTCTATCTACTACTATCTCTCCCCCTCTCTTTCTATCTTTTATCTCTATCTGAACATCAAGAGCAAAAGACTGAACAACAGCATAAAAAGCCAATCGATAACACCCTTCTTGAAGAGAGAGAGAGAGAGAGAGAGACGAGAGAGAGCGAGAGAGAGAGAGAGAGAGAGAGAGAAGAGAGAGAGAGAGAGGAGACGAGGAGAGAGAGAGAGAGAGAGAGAGAGAGAGAGAGAGAGAGAGAGAGAGAGAGAGAGAGAAAGAAAGAAAGAAAGAAGAAAGAAAGAAAAGAAAGAAAGAAAGAAAGAGAAGAGAGAAGTATGAAAGGGAGAGATAGAAAAAATAATAATATTTAACAAACCTTGATTTAGGAGGCGTCGAGCTAATACGAAATAGATCACATTTAATTTTTTCTCGCTCGAATATTTACGGTGACAACGACGACAGAAAACGACGTTGTGATGGGCGCTGTAGGCCTATCAGAGGGTGGGAGGTGGGGGGAAGGAAGGGGGTGTGGGGGGGAAAAGGGAGAAGAAGGTGCAAAGGAGGAGAAAGGGAGTCTGAAGGGGGATTGATGGAAAGAGGAGTTATAGCTACTTTTCTAAGGAGAAGGAATACGTTAACTGTATGCACACATGGCCTGTGTGTGTGTGTGTGTGTGTGTGTGTGTGTGTGTGTGTGTGTGTGTGTGTGTGTGTGTGTGTGTGTGTGTGTGGTGTGTGTGTGTGTGTGTGTGTGTGTGTGTGTGGTGTGTGGTGTGTGGTGTGTGTTGTGTGTGTGTGTGTGTGTGTGGTGTGTGTGTGTGTTGGTGTGTGTATCAGTCTATCAATCTATCTCGATCATTTTATGTATCAGTCTATCTATTACCTGTCTCTCTTTCGCACACACATTTTAATCATGAGAGAAGAGAGAAGAGAGTTAGAGATGAGAGATAAGGCCCTATCACACTATCACTTTCCTTTTTTTTTGTTTTGTTTTTTTTTTTTTTTGCGTTTCCGAATGAACTCCGTACGAAAATCGACCGATCCATGTAAACAAACATGGCGCTATCGGAGTGAGGTCCCGGGAATCACACGGACATTCCCATACATATTACGTTATTTTAAAGAAATATGATGCTGTATATTGTATATACGAATGTTCTAAAATATTGGCTTGTGTTTGCATTCACTCATCCTATCTAATTTATTAAGAGCACAAGAACAAGACGGAAATTAGTCAGACGGAAACGGTCGTAACCGTCTTCGTCTGGGAGGCGTTCCTTGTGCAAACGATGCTGACGAAAAGCCTCAAATTCAGACCGAAACGTAAAAATTGACGGAAAAAGTGATAGTGTGATAGGGCCTTTAGAGAGACAGACAGACAGACAGACAGACAGAAGAAAGAGACAGAGAGAACAAAAAAAGAAGAGAAAAAAACATACGAAACGAGAGAAAAAGAAAGAAAGAAAGAGAGAGAGAGGAGAGCCTAGGAACCATTGTTTACCCCGTACCTGACAAATGCCTCCTTCTACTTGTAATGGACTCAGGCATCGCTGCATCACTCCACCCATCAGCTCACTCACCGTCTGACGAAAGGGATAATGAAAAACAAAATCCTTTGGCGAGAAGATAGATGTTTTTTACTTTCTTTTTTTTTTTTTTTTCTTTTTTTTTTTTTTTTTTTTTTTTTTTTTGTTATCGGTTCATCTTGGAGGGAAAAAAATGAGTGGTAGAAAGAGAGGGAAGGAAGGAGAGAGAATGAGATCGAATTTTAGAGAGAGAGGACGGGAAAAGGGACAGGTTTTTAGGTCGATAGATAAAGCAGAGAGCTGAATAGATAGATTAAACTGATGGATACTTAGATGAAATACATCTATGCATAGGCATAGAAATCTAAGCTCCCCCTCCATTACTAATGTCTATGTGTGTATGTGTATGCTTGTGTGTGTGTGTTTGTGTGTGTGTGTGTGTGTGTGTGTGTGTGTGTGTGTGTGTACAACTTAATAAAAAGATAAACTAAGCACGTTTTATCGGCATATAATCAACATTGCTTTCCAAATTAAGGTAAATGTATGATAATAATTTTAGCTGCAACAATGGTTATTGACTATTAATATGTTACATAAAGGATTAAAAAAGAAGTCAGATTTCGGCGAGGTCATGAAACACCCAGAAAACAAGAACATGGTCACACATCATTATCATTATCACAATCATTATCTTTATTGTTATCGTTTTTATCTTAATCATTATCATTAGAATTGTCATTATCATTATCATTATCATTATCACCACCATCATCATTATCATTATCACACTTATTATCTTTATTGTTATCGTTGTTTTTTCTTGATCATGATCATTAGAATTAGCATTAGCATTAGCATTAGCATTATCATCATTATCATTGTTGTTGTAATCATTATCTATCTTACTCCTTTAGTGCACCCTACCTCGTCCACCACTGAGTGTAAATAAATAGACTGCTTAATTGACCATATCTGGACAAATGACCTTAAAAACACTCACCCAAATGGAAAGTCTGTTCATCCACCATGAACCACGAACATAATATATTCTTGTTTGAACAAATCACCGAGATATATCGATACGTTTAAATGCACAAGATTCGGTCGTTTTTTTTTCTCCAATTTCATAAAGTTATCATTAATTTACAAAATATGAAAACTACGTATGTTCATTTATATACAGAATTAAATGCTGTTTTTTCACGATTTTTATCCCCCGCTGAATGCTGAAAGTACGGATGTGTGGCGCTAATTTAATAACGATCAGAGACACGAAACTGTATTTAGTGAACGCACTTCTGAGTATTTGCCACAAAAAAGTTCAAATCTACAGCGTTCCTTGCAAATTCTTGTACGATAAAGTGATCCCAAAGAATAAGAAAAAAGACTATTGTAAAATTTTGTCCGATGAAAAGAGGAAGAACATATGATAACACTCACAGACACATAAACTCGCCTTCACACTCCAACACGTAAAAATGGCTAGTATTACGTTGTTTTGGAAAGGAGAAAGGGGTGCTCAGCCTTCTTCCTCGACCCCAGCGAGAAAGGGGTCGAGAGTGGCATCCCAAACTCCGGTGGTGGTCATTACTGAATTAACTCTCTTCTCTCTCTCTTTCTCTCTTTCCCTCTCTTTCTCTTTCTCTGTTCTGTCTCTGTCTGTCTCTCCTCCTCACTCAGTCTCTCTTTTTCTTCTCTCTTCTTTCTTTCTTTCTTTCTTTCTTTCTTTCTTCTCTTTCTCTCTCTCCTCTCTCTCTCTCTCTTCTCTCTCTCTCTCTCTCTCTCTCTCTCTCTCTCTCTCTCTCCTCTCTCTGTCTCTCTCTCCTCTCTCTCTCTCTCTCTCTCTCTCTCTCTCTCTCTCTCTCTCTCTCTCTCTCTCTCTCTCTCTCTCTCTCTCTCTCTCTCTCTCTCTCTCTCTCTCTCTCTCTCTCTCTCTCTCTCTCTCTCTCTCCCATTCTTACACTAAGCCCCGCAACAGAGGATGAATTCGGAATGTAAATGCATATATGTATGTGCACATGTATGTCTTATATCGTACACATGCGTTTACAATATTCATAATGTGCATGTGATATGCAGTGTGTATATAAAAAGCAAGCAATATATTAAGCGAATAAAAGTAAATCCACATCGATTGAAGAGAAAACAGAATGTACCAACTGTGCTATCACGGAACGCACTTATAGATTTACCAATGCAGATTATCACATGCCTACACTATCATTTCTCTCATCTCCTTCAGATTTCACGCCGATTACGCGAATCCTGGATCGCCTTACGCGGCAAAAACCCCTATTTCCTTGCTTCACCACCAACCCCGCCTTATGCCATTGGTGATTTTGATATAACCCCGTACTCGCTGTCCTTACCGGGGTACATTCCTCTATGATTCTCGCTTTATAAAGAGGGTTGGATCTCCTTTTTCATCGTCTATACCGCGTTTCTGAGTCAGGGCTTGTGCTTGCGTTCTCTCGCCTATGGAATATAAACACGTGGGGAGAATTATAAGGTGTTCGATTCTCTTTCGTGCATTATTCATGTCACAAGATTGATTAATGTATTGTATTATTCATGGCGTAAGATTGTAAGATTAATATTAGGGGTAATCTTATCTCGAATAACGAATGACTTCTATTGATATACAAATGTCGAATAATTCTTTATTCTTAAAGGGTTATTATAAGGACTATTACCACTCTCTTTTATCGACTGAAATGCTCTCAAAATGGAAATACAGTTGAGAAAAAAATTTAATTCAGAATGAGATAGTAAGACACGAGTATAATGAAGATTAAGAAAAAAATAGAGAAACAAAGGCAGAGACATGGAAAGAGAGTGAGAGGGGAGAGAAAGAGACTGAGAGAGAGAGAGAGAGAGAGAGAGAGAGAGAGAGAGGAGACAGACAGACACAGACAGACAGGACAGAAGACAGACAGACAGACAGACAGACAGACAGACAGACAGACAAACAGACATACATATAAAATCACAAAGAAAGACAGATAACACCAACCATTTCAAAATCAACAACCAAGTCACCCAGGATGTCCCTTCACATGACTTTGACCCTGTAACTTTATAAGGTTGTAAACTTGCATGCCCTTATTCTACGGCCACGCCCCCCTCTGCCCTAATCTCATTGTTAGTCTTAACTCGTCGACCTAGAGATTGGTCAGCAAAAGGAAGGAAAAAAATAGATAACTCTTATTTCTTGTTAGGTTTGTGAATCACGTTT
>NW_020872642.1:32500-40000 GCF_003789085.1 Penaeus vannamei
CCAACGGGATGTCTTTTCTCGAAGTTCTTGTTCTATGATAATGATTATTCGCAAAGCACTTGTCGTTATATAATTGTATTATATGAACGGAGACCAAGGGAAGGAAGACACGATTCATCACTGTATGAAAATTGCGACTTTATTGAAATATTATCTTTAGTATGGTCGTTTTGGTGCTTTGCCGAAAAAAAGAACAATTAGGAGTGGTTTTAATCACTGCATTAAAACGCTTTTCGCAGTTCCTTAAGAACTTGTTTCACCAAAAAAAGCGAAGACGACTCATTTCGCAGGACATTGTAATCAATAACACCTGTTTTTTTTTTTTGGGGGGGGGCATTTTTTCTTCTTTTTGCAAGAATCTTGTTTATACTTTGGGGCTACATAAAGTACAGTAGAGGTTTACCCTTAATGGATGACTTTTTTTATTCGGTATTTTAAAGAATCATATGAAAAACACATGACTTTCAAACCATCTTTGAAGAAACTGCTTTCTTTCAGGAAAGAAGAAATATTGTTAATAATATATAGCTCTTGTATGATTGATTGCATTTTAATATGGTTTCACTATACTACTTCAAGCCATTGTCTTATTCTTCTATAACCACATCATGCATAGAGGCAATTAAATTAAATGAATTTTATCCTTTATCGAGAAATTCGTGCCATGAAAAAAAATGAAACTTCCAACTTCCTTTATTTTTAAGATAACCTCATTGCTTTGACATCCAAATCTCACCATTGTTGTGACTCATGGTGTGGAATCTGAACCGTTAATCTTAGGTTTGAATAACATGATTTTGGTCTGATTCGTCTATACTTTTAGTGATTGCTGATTGGCATCCTCTAATCACAACTGATGATGGTTTCGCATGCAGTCATGTTTTGAAGAGATTGGAGATGTGTAATTGTGTTTATGATTTGTTGATGGGTTATAACTCAAAGGCGTGAAATTACAGGTGTAGATGTCATATTTGCTATTATAAAAGAGCTTTTATAAAGACAGTTATGTTATGAAAGTTATGTACACGTGCGATTCATTGTTTACACCAAGAACTGAACACGCAATGGACAAAAAAAAAAAAACAGATTTTGAAAGTTTACATTTTTTTTAGAATATAGTTATATATTCCAGGTATTGTAGACCACTGTAGACTAGAGAAGAGCTAAAGAGTGGTATAGAAGACAAAATAAATTAATCTCAGATGGGAGAATTACCTCCCACCCTTCCCCAATGTACGCCACACGGGAACACGGCCCAGCAAACGACACACGCACGCCCCCACGCCCATCCGTCACCGTATTGAAACTTCCCTCCCTATCGTATTAGTGCGAATAAGATGAAAAGCCCTCAAGCAGCAGATCCAAGCCATATATAAGGGTAAGCTTCCGGCCCAGCGTGAAGGCTCGATTTATCTGAGTGGAAAACTCGGAGAAAAATGTTCCCCATTGAGTGGCGAGGAAACGCGGAAGTCATGGCCATCACATCCCGACGGTGATGGTGTCCCGGTTGGGGGCCGCTGTTTTATTCTTTTCTCCTTTCTTTTCTGTATTTTTTTGGTCGTTTTGCCATCTTTTTAAAGTTTATTGTATGTTTAGCTCCAAGGTTATGCGCAAATTTGATTTACTCTCGTGAATATTTTGTATTTTTCATTCTTTTGACCGCGCGATCTCCATTCCTTTACTCGCGCACGTCCATGTTTCTCGACAGCGAGCCGCCACGTAAACAAACCGCACAGCAAAGAAACAACAGAGCAGTGAAATGCGAAAATCGTTCACACATTACAAACGAATCCCACTCTCTCGAGACCCTCTAATCGAAGCCCGAAACACGATCGGCATCATTTAGAGAGTATAGACTAGAGTATGGTCTAAAACCCTATAAAAAGAAGAAAGAAGAGCGGCATCCTTTAGCCATCACCAGCACGCACTGATCCACAGCCTCCCCACGCAGCAGCCCAAGAAGAGCGAGTCAACTCCTCGCCGTTAGAGAGAGTGTAACAACCTCATTATGCAAGTTAAGGCTCGTGTGTGTGCGTCCACCTCAGCCAGAGAATGCAGGTCACAGGAGGCGTATGATACAATAATAAGAAAAAAAAATCACTTCAAACTGTGCATGTACGAACCCTTTCCCTAAGGAGAGAAAGTTTTTTTTTTCTTTCTATCTTTCTTTTTGAGACAGACGCACCACACACTGCTTGTTTACTGTGCGTGTATCAGAACTCTTTTTAATTTATTTTCTCTCATAAAATTTACAATTCAGGTTCAGTGCTCTTGATAATTTGACTCTCATTTGCATATTCACATTATTCTGTTTATGTTTATTTGTCGCTGGTTTGCATACCAATACGTAAACACGCTTGGAATACATTGTGTCTTTAACTTCCATACTCTTACCTTTATCGTGGAATCGTACCATCGACCAGTGTTTCTCTGTTTACATAAATTGTTTACGTAATTGTCTTGTAAACTCGGAAATCTTTTTTCTTCTTCTTCTTCTTCGGTTCGAGAGCATACACTAAACTTTCCCCGAGGAGCAAATCTGATGATAGATACTTGAGGAACTTTTTTCCTTCTTTTCAAACAAGGTGTAACTTTTCTTGCCGCGTTGGACCGAATAGCCAGTCTCGAGGCTTCGAATGTTTCCCACAGTTTCGAGACTTTTGTTTACGCGGTCTCTTCTGGATTTCTTTTCCTCCGCTTTTTCTCTCTCTTTCTTTTTGAAAACGTCTTAATCGGTCGAATTGAATTTTCGTTTGAAGTGTTTGCGCCTTAATTCTTCTCTCTCTCTCTCTCTCTCTCTCTCTCTCTCTCTCTCTCTCTCTCTCTCTCTCTCTCTCTCTCTCTCTCTCTCTCTCTCTCTCTCTCTCTCTCTCCTTTTTCTTGATTCGAAGTATTCGATTACTGTCCTTTTAAGCAGTGGGTGCGAGAGGGTTCACAAACAAACACAAACATACAGGCAAAATAAAAGTATCTATATGTGCTCATAAATCGATATCCCATTGGTTTATGATCGCCGTGGAATTATAATATAGCTTTGTGCAGAGTCGAAGTACAAGTAGCGAGCAGGGGACAAAAATACCTGAAGAACCATTGTTTTAAAAGCAAGAAAGATGTCTGGATTAAACTTAAAGACCTTTTTAACTCCGATATGAAAATGGAAGATGTCTGGATTAAATTTAAAGACCCTTTTAACCCCGATATCAAAATGGAAGATGTCTGGATAAAACTTAAAAGACCTTTTTAATCACCCTATCAAATGGACATGTTGGATAAACTTAAAAGACCTTTTTAACCCTGATATCAAAATGGAAGATGTCTGGATTAAACTATTTAACCCCGACGTCAAAATGAATACTTTTCAACTGTACTTATTAACCAAGAGTGCGAATATTCAAATCAGGACTGGCACTCTTTCTTTCTCATTTGCTCACTTTCCCTTTTCCCTTTCCCATGACTGAGAAGAAACAAAAATCGAATTATTCTCGACACCATAGTCCTGCCGCCATCTTTGCTAGCACGTGAAGGAGGAGAAGGAGGAAGAATATGAAGGAAAAGAACGAAAAGGGGGATTTATGGAGAAGACGAAGAAGGGGGAAAAAACGTATTCCTTCCTGCCCTTTTGGCCCATCACGGAGCCATCACCACCTGTCGGAGTTAATGCCTACAGGAGCCTCTGCTGCGAGTGGTCCCGAAATCAAGTTACGAGCCTGGCTGCGAACCGGTCCTTTATTGGCCTTGTATTTGGTCTTGGGAGGGAATTTTCACGATCTCGGTTCCTCTACTGGATTATAGAGTCAAGTTTTTTCTGTTTTTGTTTGTTTGTTTGTTTTCCTCTATTTTTATTCTCTTCTTTGTCTATCTCTATGTCTCTTACTGTCATTTTCACTTTCACTTTCAGTCTCACTCTATCTATTTGTCTATCTTCTTTTTATATATTTAATACTCTCTCTTTGTCTCTCTAACTTCTATCTCTCTCTCTCTATCTCGTCTCTCTCTCTCTCTCTTCTCTCTCTCTCTCTCTCTCTCTCTATCTCTCTCTCTCTCTCTCTTCTCTCTCTCTCTCTCTCTCTCTCTTTCACTCTCTCTCTCTCTTCTCTCTCTCTCTCTCTCTCTCTCTCTCTCTCTCTCTCTCTCTCTCTCTCTCTCTCTCTCTCTCTCTCTCTCTCTCTCTCTCTCTCTCTCTCTCTCTATCTCTCTCTTCTTCTATCTCTCTCTCTCTCTCTCTCTCTCTCTCTCTCTCTCTCTCTCTCTCTCTCTCTCTCTCTCTCTCTCTCTCTCTCTCTCTCTCTCTCTCTATCTATCTATCTATCTCTCTCTATCTCACTCTCTCTCTCTCCACGTTTAAATTTGTATAAACCCTTATTCGGGAAAGGCCATTTATATGAGCATTTGTGAAATATTTATACACTCCTGCCTATCTTTTAACAGAAGTTCAGGTTCACTAATCTGAATAACAATGAAGTTATCTTTGAGAGAATATTATTTGATGTGAAACAAGCCAACGCATGGATGTATGCGTGCGACATATAATGAAATAATCATTGTAAATGGTACCCACTGTCACAACACTGCTTGATAGTTGTATTGCAATCTTCATCAAAACATTTGATTCCGAAACAATTGTTCAACTTGGCCTTGCTCCTTCGATCTAAGCTCCAGTTCTTGAACAAAGAAAGGTGTGAACAAGAGTGCTGTGAAGGGTACTCCTTTGAACAGAGGTTCTGTTTGATTGTCAGTGAATAGAGAGGGCGCTGAAGAGAGTAAAGTTCGCTGAAGAAAAGTAAACAAAGAGAGACGCTTTAGTTTCCTACTGCAATATCGGGCCGAGAGATGGCGCTGGTTGCCTGGAATCTTCACTCTGTATTTGCCATCAAAGTAAAGTGCTCTTAATGCCAAATCTGCTTTTGTTGATTTAGATTTACTTTTATTTTCTATTTTATTATTTATTTATTTATTTCTTCATTTTTGTCTGAAGAACGTCCATGGGTAAATTGTTGAATCAATGTGGTTCTTGCTAAATGATGCCTTCATAGGAAGTGTTATTAGCGATTGCCAGGTAGTCATGCAGAATATCCATGCCAAGGAACGATTAAAAATATCCCGATGCAATAAAACACTACGTCGTGACACTGTATACATATTTTCCTTTCGTTCAGCTCGATAACTCAATAACGTGCTGGCAAAGTAGAAATCACACTCCTGAGAAAGGAACACGTGAACGTTTTATAATCTTTTTCAAACGATAACCAGACCGGTTTTATTAACCTGCCTAGTAAAACAACAAAAACTCAAGATAAAAGCTAATGTTATGACTTGCTACCGTGGAACAAAGGAAAACTGATCCAAAAACAGAGATAGCTGTCAATTCGGAATTTCAGACGGACGCCATCACTGCGAAAGGCGCCCCGTGTTGTTTTGGGACTGACAACCAATGCGAGAGAGACGCAGATGCACTGTAAACTAGCCAACACTGCGCGTCATGTGAACTGAGATTATATTTACGTTGTATTTTTCCCGAGAGAGAGCTATTTTGATTTCATTTTTTTTATTATATGTTGTATTTTCACTTTCGGAATTCTTTTGGGAAGCGTCAGTCCGAATGGTGTTTGGGGCCGTGTCCTTTGTAGGGGGGAAAAGAGTCTATTTTTAGCTTCAGTTGTCTGGCTCTGTTTTTATATCTATCTAACATCACTTATTTTTCTTTCTCTCTTTGTCTCTCTCTTTCTTTCTCTATGTGTCTGACATTATTTATTTATTCTTCTCTTTGGTCGTTCTCTTTTTCTATCTTTCTAACATTACTTATTTCTTTTTCTATATTTGTCTCTCTCTTTCTTTTTCTAACATTACTTATTTCTCTATTTCGTCTCTCACTTTCTTTTCTTTCTCTATCTAACATTACTTATTTCTTCTTCTCTATTTGTCTCTAAAGCTTTCTTTCTCTTCTGTTAATATACATAAATAGACGACTTTAATATGACAGATCAAAGTCGCAGAACGAGAAATGCACATACGAAAAACACAACATCATAAACAGCTTAAAAAGGTGATAACAAACAATACGAGTAAAAGCCACTTTCCCTAATTGCTCTCTCGTAGACGCTGTCAGGGAAGGCATCCGCATCTCAGTGTCTTCCAGCACTTCTTCTTCTGGTGTCTAGCGTCTTCCGAGTTCGAAGGCGTGACTGGCATCTCCGTCACGAGAGCTTAAGAATTATCCGGCGCGTTTGGGGTGTGGGGTGTGGGGGTGGGGGTGGTGGTGGTGGGGGGGAGGGAGTAGGTAGTCGGCCAACAACCCTGGACTGCTTTCCTATCCAGTCCCTGAAAGAGTTTTGTGTGTTCGTTTTCATCTAATATGTAATGTGTATGTATGTCGTGTCCTGTGTGTGTGTGTGTGTGTGTGTGTGTGTGTGTGTGTGTGTGTGTGTGTGTGTGTGTGGTGTGTGTGTGTGTGTGTGTGTGTGTGTGTGTGTGTGTGTGTGTGTGTGTGTGTGTGTGTGTTGTGTGTGTGTGTGGGTGTGTGTGTGTGCGTGTGTGTGTGTGTGTGTGTGTTGTGTGTGTGTGCGTGTATGTGCGTGTGTGTGTGTGTATGTCTTGTAGAGATTATAAATCGGTTTTAAATCCAACTCGCCATAGGCTCCCAAGCCATAATGAAACAAAAAAGGAAAGTTCCTGAATTCTGAAAGGGAAGATAAAACACTTTCGTATCATACAAATTAAGATTACATATCACACTTCTCTGCCTTTTAGGAAAGACATTTCACTACTCATAATGACTCTCTTGCTTGCTCTCAGATGGAGTCAGAGAAAAAAATGTGATTATAGAATTTGGATTTTGAAGACGAGTCACCCCCACTTGTACCAGGCCAGATAGTTACTAATACAAGTTCCATCAACCATTTAACTATCTTCATTATAAAACTTATGAATAACTGCAAGACTTATTTTCCCGAAAATTGTTCCATTGGCATTGTTAGATCACATACATATCATATGTTTACATGATGGCATTTATGATGATATTTTACAAGATCATCTTCATATCATGTAAAGTCCACTTCACATGTTTGTTTGTTGTATTTTGTTTATGCGTATGTATTTGTTGTTCTTGTTGCTGTTGCTGTTTACTCAAAGATTATGCGTAATGCGTAAAGAGAAAGTCATTAATTATTATGTAAAATGGCTTCCACACAAAAATGGAAAGAAGGTCCAATATCGATTTCCAACAACCATTTTGGTCCGTCAGATCGACATTCACAAACACCCATTTCTTTCCTCTTTTTATATTATTATTATTATTCGTTTGTTCGTACCATGAATAAACGAATAATAATAATATAAAAAAGACAATACACACGAACGCGAGATCAAAAGGAAAAAAAACAAAACATTCACAAACACCATTTCTTTTCCTCATAAATAAACAAGAAAAAAACGTTCACAAACACAAATAAATAAATAATTATAATAATAATAATAACAATAATAATAATAATAATAATA
>NW_020872642.1:42500-45000 GCF_003789085.1 Penaeus vannamei
CTCTCTCTCTCTCTCTCTCTCTCTCTCTCTCTCTCTCTTTTCATTTTTCTTCTACTTCTTCTGCTTTATCTTCTACTAATCCTTTTACTGCTTCTCTTCTTCTTCTTCTTCTTCCTCCTTTTCTTCATCATCATCTTCTTTTTCTTCCACTACTACTGCTTCTTCTCCTACTTCTTCACCTTGATAATAGAAATGATAATGATATTATATTATCATCATGATTATTATTATCATTATTGTTGTTGTTGGTATCATTATCATTATCATTATTATTATTATTATCATCATTATTATCATTATTGTTGTTGTTATCATTATCATTATTATTATTATCATCATTATTATTATTATTATTATTATTATTATCATTATTATTGCTATTGTTATCATGATTATTGTTATCATCATCGTTATTGTTGTTGTTGTTATTGTTATCATTATTTTTCCCTTCCACCTATAATCTCTCCCTTTTCTTCCACTTTTAATTCTTTCTTTTTCCACCCTCATTTATTGTCATATTGTTGCTATTATTATTATTAGCATATCATTGTTGTTATCAGTTTTATTTTCATTATCATTATTATTATCATTATTATTAATATTATCGTTAGTATTATCATTGTTATTATCATTATCATTATTATTATTGTCATCATTATATATTGTTATTCTTCCTACTATCATCATTGTTATCTTTTTTTTCATCTATATCAGTATATTACTATTATTTTTATAATTAGTATTGTTATTATTATTATTATCATTATCATTATTATCATTACCACTACTACTACTATCAGTATTATCATGATTGTTATTGTTGTTGTTATTATTTTCATTATCATTTCAACTATCATCATTAATTATTACTATTATTATTTCTACTATTACTGTAGCAGTATCATTAATAGTAGTATCATCGGCATCATTATTATTATTATTTTAATCGTTATCAATATCATTATTATCCTTATTATCGCTATTATTATTACCATACTCCTATTTATCATAATTGATATTCCTATCACTGTTATTGTTATTATTGCTATTATTATTGTTATGAATATTATAATTATCATCATCATTATCATCATTATGATCCTTATCATTAGTATTATTGTTATCATTATTATAATTAGCATAATTATAATTATCATCAATATTGTCATTATCATGATCATTATCATTATTATTATTATTATCATTATTATCATTCTTATAATCATAATTGTTATCATTATCATAGTCATTGTTATTATTATCATTATTGTTATTGTTATTACTGTCATTGTAATAGTTATTATTATTGTTATTATTATTATCATTATTGTTTTGTTGTTGCTGCTGTTGATGTTGTTACTATTGTTATTATTGTTATTGTTGTTATTTTTATCATTATTATTATTTTTATTATTATTCTCATTATTAATATATTCTCATTATTATTATTATCATTGTTATCCTTATCATTATTATTGATATTATTATTTATCATTGTTGTTGTTGTTGTTCTTGTTATTATCGTTGTTGTTGTTGTTATCATCATTACAATTATCATTATTAACATTACTATTATCATCATTACAATATCATTATTAACATTGCTATTATCATTTATTGTTTTGTTGTTATCATTATTATTATGATTATTTCTATATCATCATTTATTACTCCTCCCCTCTTTTCTCCTTTTCGTCCTCCTTCTTCCTTTATCCTCCCTTTCTCTTCTCTTCCATCTCCTCCTCTTCCGTTTCCTTCCCCCCTCCTCCTCCTCCTTTTCCTCTTCCTTCCTCCTGCTCCTTCTATCCCTCTCTCTCCTCCTCCTCCTCCTCCTCCTCCTCCTCCCTTCTCCTCCTCCTCCTCCTCTTCCTCTTCCTTCCTCCTCCTCTCCTTCCTCTTCCTCTTCCTTCCTCCTTCTCCTTCTATCCCTCTCTCCTCCGCCCCCTCCTGTTTTTTTTTTTTCTTATCATCCTCTAACTCTTCCTTCCTCTTACTTCTTCCTCTTCCTTCCTTACCCTATTCCTCCTCTCCCTCCCATTCCTTATTCATCCTCCTCCCTCTTTCTCCTCTTTCCTGACCCTCTTTCCTCGTCATCTTCTCTTCCTCCCTCTTTCTCTTCCTCATTCCTCATCTTTATATTACTTTCCTCCTTCTTACTTGTCATTCTCCTCTTCTTCTTTCCCTCATTCCTCATTCCTCAACCTCATCCTTCTTTCCTTCACCTCCTCTTCTTTTCCTCCCCAACCCCCTCCATTCCTCGTCCTCCATCACCTCCTTCGTCTCCTCTCCTTCCTCCTTCCCTCTTCGTCCATCCACCACCTCCCCCATCCTCAACTTCACCCTTCTTCCTTCCTCCTCCTTCTCTTCTTCTTCGTCCTTCCCACCTGCCATCTCTCAACCTCGACCTCCTCTTCCTCCTCCTTCCTCCTCCCCCTTCTCCTCCACCTCGTCCTCCCCCATCTTTCTCTTCCTCTTTCCCTCTCCTCCTCGTCCTTCCCAC
>NW_020872642.1:50997-63497 GCF_003789085.1 Penaeus vannamei
AGCTGAGAGAAAAGAGAGAGAGAGAGAGAGAGGAGAGAGGAGAGAGCGGGAGTGGGGGAGGAGGGGAGGGATAGGAGGAGAGAGAGAGAGAGGGGGAGTAAGTAGATGGAGACCTGAGAGAGATAGGAGAGACGAGAGATGAGAGAGAGAGAGAGGAGAGCGACCCGCAGAAAGAGAGGGGCTGGGATAGACGAGGGAGCAGAGCCGGAGATGAGGAAAGAAGTGGATGAGCGGAGAGGATGAGCTTGAGGAGAGACGAGCAGGAAGAGAGAGAGAGAAGCACGGATGAGAGCGGGACAAGTACGGTAGAGACGGGAAGAGCGGAGTGAGGTTAGGTGGGAGAGTGAAAGAAAGACGGTGAGGGATGAAGGAGATAGATAGATAGATAGAGAAAAAGAGACAGAAGATAGAGAGCAGATCCAGCCTCACTGTAATTTGACACCTTGTCGAGGTGCTTATCTATTCAGCGCACTCCCCTCACCACCTCTCCCCACTTCTCTCTCTCTATCTAGCTAGATATCTCTTCATCACTAACCATCTTTTCGTTCTTCTTTCCTTTCCTTTCTTCCTTCTGCCTATATTTCTCCTTCTTCCCCTCCCTCCTTCAGAAAACATATAACGGCAAGGGAATCGGACAAAGCGAAATCCCCGGCTAATCTTTTCTCTCGTTGACTTCGTGCAGCGGTTGAAACACCTTTGCGCGCCGTATCAGCTGTTACGTCCCCCCCACCCCCACCCCCACCCCCAAACCCCCGCTCTGACCGTGAAAATATTCCTAAAAGTAATCGATGAAATCTTGTTCCTTCTCTTATTCTTCTCTCTTCTTTGTTCTCCATTTTGTGTTTTTTTCCCTCTCAGTTCTCTCGTTTACTTGATTTTGTTTTTCTTTTTTTCCCTATGTCTGTGTGTCTTTGATCTCTCTCTCTCTCTCTTCTCTCTCTCTCTCTCTCTGTCGATCTCGGTTTGTCTGTCTGTCTGTCTGTCTGTCTCTGTCTCTCTCTCTCTCTCTCTCTCTCTCTCTCTCTCTCTCTCTCTCTCTCTCTCTCTCTCTCTCTCGTCTCTCTCTCTCTCCTTTACGCAATCCTTTCCCCTTTACTTTCTTATCCTTCCTCTTGATGAAATTATATTTATACCAAATTCTTTTTTGGATTTTATGCACGTCAATGTAAATGGAAACACAATGGTTTAAACACAATTGCATATGTAAACTTCCACAAACACCTACATGTACTTTCACACACAGGCCAATACAAACACTCATGAAAACACACACACACACACACACACACACACACACACACACACGGCAAAGACACACACACACACATACACACACACACACACACACAAACACACAACACACACACACAACACACACACACAACACACACACACACACACACACACACACACACACACACACACACAACACACAACACACACACACACACACACACACACACACACACACAAGACACACACGCACACACACACACCACACACACACACACACACACACACACACACACACAACACACACACACACACACACACACACACACACACACACGCAACACACACACACACACACACGGTCCAGTCACCCCTTTAGTCAGGAGTCAGTTCATTACTAAGTCATCATATTGACTGTTTCCGCGAAACCTCCCTGTCTCACTTGGGGGGGGGAGGGGAAGGGGGGGAGGATAATAAGGGGGAAACTGGAAAGAGGAGGGGAAGGGGAAGGGGTGAGGAGGAGAGGGAGGGGAAGGGGGAAGGAGGAGGGAAAGGGAAAGGGGGATGGAGGAGGGGAAGGGAAGGGGAAGAAGGGAGGAGGGGAAGGGAAGAGAGGAGAAGAGGGAAAGGGGAGGGAAAGGAAAGAGGGATGAGAGGAAGGAAGGAGGAATGGAAGGGGAAAGGGGTAGGAAGATGATGATGAGGAAGCGGAAAAGAGAAGGAAAGGGAAGAGAAAGGGAAGAACCAAAAGAAGAAAAATGGAATAGGAAGACATGAAGGGAGAGAGGACAGAAATGAATAATGGAAGAAGGGAGAAGAAAGGAGGGGAGGAAGGGAGAAGGAGAGCGAAAGGGGGGGGGGGGGGGAGAGGAAGAACGAATCTAGGGGAAAAAGAAAGAAGGAGAGGAGGGGAGAGGGGGAATAGGGAAGGGAAGGAGAAGAATGGAAAAGGGGGAGAGGGGGAGAGGAAGGGGAGGGAGAGAGTGGGGGGAAATAGGGAAGGGGGGGAGGGGGAGAGGAACAAGAAGAATGTAGTCTAGAATAAAGTCTTATTCATGAGGTATGTCCTACTTTCTGTTTACATAGTTTTTCAGCTATGAGGTGTGTATTTATGTGTGTGTGTTTGTGTTGTGTTTATGTGTTTGTTTATTTGTTTATGTGTATGTGTGTGTGTTTGTGATTGCGTGTGTGTGTCTGTATGTGCGTATGTGTACTGTGAAGGGTATCGATACACAAACTATCTAAAGCGATACCGAAACATCGATACTTGAAACTGTCTGGAGCGATACCAATACATCGATTCCTCATAGATAGTTGAAACGATACCGACGATGCCAATAGATACATCGCCGAGAATTCATTGCCAAGACTTTGCAAGACAGTAACTGACATGTATGTATTTGACCTGAATGTTTGACGCAAGCAATTACTGCAGCATGAGTGTTCTTCAGACTTGTGTATCATGCAGCATAAGTGTTCTTCAGACTTGTGTATCATGCAGCATAAGTGTTTCTTCAGACTTGTATCATGCAGCATAAGTTTCTTCAGACTGTGTATCATGCAGCATAAGTGTTCTGTTAAGTATCATGCAGCATAAGTGTTCTTCAGACTTGTGGTATCATGCAGCATAAGTGTTCTTCAGACTTGTGTTATCATGCAGCATAAGTGTTTCAGACTTGTGTATCATGAAGTGTCTTCAGACTTAAGTATCATGCAGCATAAGTTCTTCAGACTTGTGTATCATGCAGCAAAGTGTTCTTCAACTTTATCATGCAGCATAAGTGTTCTTCAGACTTGTGTATCAGTGCAGCATAAATGTTCTTCAGACTTGGTATCATGCAGCATAAGTGTTCTTCAGACTTGTGTAATCATGCAGCATAAGTGTTCTTCAGACTTCATGCCAGCATCTTCAGACTTGTATCATGCAGCATAAGTGTTTCTTCTTATGTATCATGCAGCATAAGTGTTCTTCGGACTTGTGTATCATGCAGCATAAGTGTTCTTCAGACTTGTGTATCATGCGCATTAAGTGTTCTTTCAGACTTGTGTATCATGCAGCATACTGTGTTCTTCAGACTTGTGTAATCATGCAGGCATAAGTGTTCTTCAGACTTGTGTATCATGCAGCATTAAGTGTTCTTCAGACTTGATCATGTTAAGACTTGTGCATCATGCAGCATAAGTGTTCTTCAGACTTGTGTATCATGCAGCATAAGTGTTCTTCAGACTTATGTATCATGCAGCATAAGTGTTCTTCGACTTGTTGTATCATGCAGCATAAGTGTTCTTCAGACTTGTGTATCATGCAGCATAAGTGTTCTTCAGACTTCATCATGCGCATAATGAGACTGTGTATCATGCAGCATAAGTGTTCTTCGCTTGTGTATGCAGCATAAGTGTTGCTTCAGACTCATGCTTGTTCGACTTGTGTATCATGCAGCATGTGTTTCAGACTTGTGTATCAAGCATAAGTGTTCTTCAGACTTGCATCAATGCAGCATAAGTGTTTCTTCAGAGCATACAGCATAAGTTTCTTTATCATGCAGCATAAGTGTTCTTCAGACTTGTGTATCATGCAGCATAAGTGTTCTTCAGACTTGTATCATGCAGCATAAGTGTTCTTCAGACTTGTGTATCATGCAGCATAAGTGTTCTTCAGACTTGTGTATCATGCAGCATAAGTGTTCTTCAGACTTGTGTATCATGCAGCATAAGTGTTCTTCAGACTTTGTGTATCATGCAGCATAAGTGTTCTTCAGACTTGTGCATCATGCAGCATAAGTGTTCTTCAGACTTTGTGTATCGCAGCATGTTCAGTGTTATCATGCAGCATAAGTGTTCTTCAGACTTGTGTATCATGCAGCATAAGTGTTCTTCAGACTTATGCATCATGCAGCATAAGTGTTCTTCAGACTTATGTATCATGCAGCATAAATGTTCTTCAGACTTAAGTATCATGCAGCATAAGTGTTCTTCAGACTTGTGTATCATGCAGATAATGTGTTCTTCAGACTTGTGTATCATGGCAGCATAAGTGTTCTTCAGACTTGTGTATCATGCAGCATAAGTGTTCTTCAGACTTGTGTATCATGCAGCATAAAGTTGTTCTCAGACTTGTGTATCATGCAGCATAAGTGTTCTTCAGACTTGTATCATGCAGCATAAGTGTTCTTCAGACTTGTGTATCATGCAGCATAAGTGTTCTTCAGACTTGTGATCATTGTGTTCTTCATCATGCAGCATTGTTCAGCATGCAGCATAAGTGTTCTTCAGACTTGTATCATGCAGCATAAGTGTTCTTCAGAATCATGCAGCATAATGTTCTTCAGACTTTGTATCATGCAGCATAAATCATGCAGCATAAGTGTTCTCAGACTTATTGTATCATGCAGCATAATGTTTCTTCAGACTTGTGTATCATGCAGCATAAGTGTTCTTCAGGACTTGTGTATCATGCAGCATAAGTGTTCTTCAGACTGTGCATCATGCAGCATAAGTGTTCTTCAGACTTGGTATCATGCAGCATAAGTGTTCTTCAGACTTGTGTATCATGCAGCATAAGTGTTCTTCAGACTTGTGTATCATGCAGCATAAGTGTTTTCAGACTTGTGTATCATGCAGCATAAGTGTTCTTCAGACTTGTGTATCATGCAGCATAAGTGTTCTTCAGACATCATGCAGCATAAGTGTTCTTCAGACTTGTGTATCATGCAGCATAAGTGTTCTTCAGACTTGTGTATCATGCAGCATAAGTGTTCTTCAGACTTGTGCATCATGCAGCATAAGTGTTCTTCAGACTTGTGCATCATGCAGCATAAGTGTTCTTCAGACAGCATAAGTGTTCTTCAGACTATCATGCAGCATAGTGTTCTCAGACTTATGCTCATGCAGCATAAATGTTCTTCAGACTTGTGTATCATGCAGCATCTTCAGCTTGTGTATCATGCAGCATAAGTGTTCTTCAGACTGCATCGCATAAGTGTTCTTCAGAGTATCATGCAGCATAAGTGTTCTTCAGACTTGTTTATCATGTAGGTGTTCTTCAGACTTGTGTATCATGCAGCATAACTTGTGTATCATTAAGTGTTCCTTGTGGTATCATGCAGCATAAGTGTTCTTCAGACTTGTGTATCATGCAGCATAAGTGTTCTTCAGACTTGTGTATCATGCAGCATAAGTGTTCTTCAGACTTGTGCATCATGCAGCATAAGTGTTCTTCAGACTTAATGCTGCAGCATAAGTGTTCTCTTGTGTATCATGCAGCATGTGTAGACTTGTGTATCATGCAGCATATAGTGTTCTTCAGACTTGTGTATTCATGCAGCATAAGTGTTTTCAGACTTGTGCATCAATGCAAGCATAAGTGTTCTTCAGACTTGTGTATCATGCAGCATAAAGTGTTCTTCAGACTTGTGTATCATGCAGCATAAGTGTTCTTTCAGACTTGTGTTTACATGCAGCATAAGTGTTCTTCAGACTGTGGGCATCATGCAGCATAAGTGTCTCTTGCAGACTGTGTGTAGTCATAGCCAGCATAAGTGTTCTTCAGACTTGTGTATCATGCAGCATAATGTTCTTCAGACTTGTGTATCATGCAGCATTTAGTGTTCTTCAGACTTATGCATCATGCAGCATAAGTGTTCCTTCAGACTTGTTTATCATGCAGCATGAGTGTTCTTCGGACTTGTGTAATCATGCAGACTTATGTAGTGCCAGGCATGAAGTGTTCTCAAGACTTATGATCATGCAGCATAAGTGTTCTTCAGACTTGTGTGTATCATGCAGCATAAGTGTTCTTCAGACTTGTGATCATCGCAGCATAAGTGTTTCTTCAGACTTGTGATCATGCAGCATAAGTGTTCTTCAGACTTTCAGACATTGTGTATCATGCAGCATTAAGTGTTCTTCAGACTTTGTATCATGCAGCATGTGTATCATGCAGCATAAGTTTCTTCAGACTGTGTGTATCATGCAGCATAAGTGTTCTTCAGACTTGTGCACATTGTTCTTCAGACTTGTATCATGCAGCATAAGTGTTCTTCAGACTTGTGCTATCATTGCAGCATAAGTGTTCTTCAGACTTGTGTATCATGCAGCATAAGGTGTTTCTTCAGACTTATGTATTCATGCGCAGCATAAGTGTTTCTTCCAGACTTGTGCATAATTGCAGCAGTAAGTGTTCTTCAGACTTGTGTATCAATGCAGCATAAGTGTTCTTCAGACTTAGTGTATATGCGCATAAGTGTTCTTCAGACTTAAGTATCATGCCATAAGTGTCTTCAGACTTGTGTAATGCAGCATAAGTGTTCTTCAGACTTGTGCATCATGCAGCATCAAGTGTCTTCGACTTGTGCATCATGCAGCATAAGTGTTCTTCAGACTTTGTATCATGCAGGCATAAGTGTTCTTCAGACTCATGCAGCATAACGTGTTCTTCAGACTTGTGCATCATGCAGCATAAGTGTTCTTCAGACTTGTGTATCATGCAGCATAAGTGATTCTTCAGACTTGTGTATCATGCAGCATAAGTGTTCTTCAGACTGTGTATCATGCAGCATAAGTGTTCTTTCAGACTTGTGTATCATGCAGCATAAGTGTTCTTCACTTGTGTATCATGCAGCATAAGTGTTTCTTCAGACTTGTGTATCATGCAGCCATAAGTGTTCTTGGTCAGACTTGTGCTATATGCAGCATAAGTGTTCTTCAGCAGCATAAGTTGACTGTATCATGCAAGCATAAGTGTTCTTCAGACTTATCATGCACATGTGTTCTTCAGACTCATGCAGCATAAGTGTTCTTCAGACTTGTGTTCTTCAGACTTGTGGTATCATGCAGGCATAAGTGTTCTTCAGACTTGTATCATGCAGCATAAGTGTTCTTTCAGACTTGTATCATGCAGCATAAGTGTTCTTCAGACTTGTTCATGCAGCATAAGTGTTCTTCAGACTTTGTATCATGCAGGCATAAGTGTTCTTCCAGACTATGTATCATTGCAGCATAAGTGTTCTTCAGACTTATGTATCATGCAGCATAAGTGTTCTTCAGACTGTGCACATCCAGCATTGCAGGTTTCTTCAGACTTGTGTATCATGCAGCATAAGTGTTCTTCAGACTTGTGTATCATGCATAAGTGTTCTTCAGACTTGTATCATGCAGCATAAGTGTTCTTCAGACTTAAGTATCATGCAGCATATGTTCTTCAGACTTGTGTGTATCATGCAGCATAAATGTTCTTCAGACTTGTGTATCATGCAGCATAAGTGTTCTTCAGACTTGTGTATCATGCAGCATAAGTGTTCTTCAGACTTGTGTATCATGCAGCATAAGTGTTCTTCAGACTTGTGCATCATGTGTGTTCTTCAGACTCATGCAGCATAAGTGTTCTTCAGCATTTGTTCTTCAGACTTGTGTATCATGCAGCATAAGTGTTCTTCAGACTTGTATCATGCAGCATAAGTGTTCTTCAGACTTGTGTATCATTCAACTCATATGTTCTTCAGACTTGTGTATCATGCAGCATAAGTGTTCTTCAGACTTAAGTGTTCTTCATGCATAAGTGTTCTTCAGACTTATCATGCAGCATAAGTGTTCTTCAGACTTGTGTATCATGCACATAAGTGTTCTTCAGACATCATGCAGCATAAGTGTTCTTCAGACTTGTGCATCATGCAGCATAAGTGTTCTTCTTCATCACATTACTTGTGTATTCATGCAGCATAAGTGTTCTTCAGACCATCAGCACTCATGCAGCATAAGTTTTCAGACTTGTGTATCATGCAGCATAAGAGACTTGTGCATCATGCAGCATAAGTTTTTCTCAGACTTGTATCATGCAGCATAAGTGTTCTTCAGACTTGTGTATCATGCAGCATAAGTGTTCTTCAGACTTGTGTATCATGCAGCATAAGTGTTCTTCAGCAGACTTGTGTATCATGCAGCATAAGTGTTCTTCAGTTATCATGCAGCAAAGTGTTCTTCAGACTTGTGTATCATGCAGCATAAGTGGTTCTTCAGACTTCATAAGTGTTCTTCAGACTTGTGTATCATGCAGCATAAGTGTTCTTCAGGTACATGCAGCATAAGTTGTTCTTCAGACTTGTGCATCAGCATAAGTGTTCTTCAGACTTGTATCATGCAGCATAAGTGTTCTTCAGACTTATGTATCATGCAGCATAAGTGTTCTTCAGACTTATGTATCATGCAGCATAAGTGTTCTTCAGACTTAGTGTATCATGCAGCATAAGTGTTCTTCAGACTTTATCATGCAGCATAAGTGTTCTTCAGACTTGTGTATCATGCAGCATAAGTGTTCTTCTTATCATTTATCATGCAGCATAAGTGTTCTTCAGACTTGTGTATCATGCAGCATAAGTGTTCTCAGACTTTTGTATCATGCAGCATAAGTGTTCTTCAGACTTGTGTATCATGCAGCATAAGTGTTCTTCAGACTTGTGTATCATGCAGCATAAGTGTTCTTCAGACTTGTGTATCATGCAGCATAAGTGTTCTTCAGCAGCATATCATGCAGCATAAGTGTTCTTCAGACTTGTGTATCATGCAGCATAAGTTTCTTCAGACTTGTATCATGCAGCATAAGTGTTCTTCAGACTTGTGCATCATGCAGCATAAGTGTTCTTCAGACTTGTGTATCATCAGCATAACTTGCATGCAGCATAAGTGTTCTTCAGACTTGTTATCATGCAGCATAAGTGTTCTTCAGACTTGTGTATCATGCAGCATAAGTGTTCTTCAGACTTGTGTATCATGCAGCATAAGTGTTCTTCAGACTTGTGCATCATGCAGCATAAGTGTTCTTCAGACTTGTGTATCATGCAGCATAAGTGTTCTTCAGACTTGTGTATCATGCAGCATAAGTTCTTCAGACTTGTGTATCATGCAGCATAAGTGTTCTTCAGACTTGTGTATCATGCAGCATAAGTGTTCTTCAGACTTGTGATCATGCAGCATAAGTGTTCTTCAGACTTGTGTATCATGCAGCATAAGTGTTCTTCAGACTTGTGTATCATGCAGCATAAGTGTTCTTCAGCACTTGTGTATCATGCCAGCATAAGTGTTTTCTCAGACTTGTGTATCATGCAGCATAAGTGTTCTTCAGACTTGTGCATTCAGCATAAGTGTTCTTCATTCATTGTATCATGCAGCATAAGTGTTCTTCAGACTTGTGTATCATGCAGCATAGTGTTCTTCAGACTTTGCATCATGCAGCATAAGTGTTCTTCAGACTTGTGTATCATGCAGCATAGTGTTCTTCAGACTTGTGCATCATGCAGCATAAGTTTCTTCAGACTTTGTATCATGCAGCATAAGTGTTCTTCAGACTTGTGTATCATGCAGCATAAGTGTTCTTCAGACTTGTGTATCATGCAGCATAAGTGTTCTTCAGACTTATGTATCATGCAGCATAAGTGTTCTTCAGACTTATGTATCATGCAGCATAAGTGTTCTTCAGACTTGTGTATCATGCAGCATAAGTGTTTTTCAGACTTATGTATCATGCAGCATAAGTGTTCTTCAGACTTATCATGCAGCATGTGTTCTTCAGACTTGCATCATGCAGCATAAGTGTTCTTCAGACTTGTGTATCATGCAGCATAAGTGTTCTTCAGACTTTGTATCATGCAGCATAAGTGTTCTTCAGACTTGTATCATGCAGCATAAGTGTTCTTCAGACTTGCATGCAGCATAAGTGTTCTTCAGACTTGTGTATCATGTATCATAGATTGATGTAATGTAATATACATTATCAATCAATTACACTTGCAACCGGCATGTGCATTCATGTCACTCGGAGCATATATTAAGGGTGTTGAAAGGGTGTTTATTTATGGCCTAGGAAAAGAGATGGTTCCTGGGTCTTGCGTAAAGTGAATGGGAGAGAAAAAAGTTAGATAGATAGATAGGCAGAGGGAGAGAGGGAGAGGGAGAGGGACACACACACACGCACACACACGGGGTGGGGGTGGGGGGGGAGAGAGAGAGAGAGAGAGAGAGAGAGAGAGAGAGAGAGAGAGAGAGAGAGAGAGAGAGAGAGAGAGAGAGAGAGAGAGAGAGAGAGAGAGAGAGAGAGACGTACACGTGCCAAAAAATCATTATTAATTGGCAGCTTACACAGAGTTGGGAAACATTTTTTTCTTTTTTTTTTTTTTAGTTTTCTGGTTTTCTCTATTGCTAATTCTATAAAGGCCAATCTAGTCACCTTCCCTAAAAATAAGCGACGCATGCTTCTGTCTTTTAGCAAAACAAACAAACAAACAAAAAAACACTGAATACTCGTACGGCTGCCGTATCACGATTTTTGATAGCTATTCGTACGGCAGTGCCCTGCGCGTGCGTGGTGAAATTGCTTTTCCGCCAACAAACAAGATGGCGGCGTCGACACGAGATGACACCCCGCTCGATTTCCATATTCAATATTTAGAATACGAAAGCTTTTAAAAAGTGTGTTGAACGACACGGGAATGTCAACTATTGTAGACTCTACACCTGGAGATCACACATAAATGAATCTGTTTTGAAAAGGACCCCAGACAGTGTTTCAATAAAGTTCTAAAATTCGTTAAACTTGGGTTGTGCTGCAGACATGACGGTTAGACTAGGCTAGTTTAGGTAAGGTTAGGTCATACTTATTACGTGTATATGCACATGCGTATATGTATTATTGTACGCCTAACCGCAAGAAATCTGGATACGGCTGCCGTACTCGTATCCTTCAGTGTGAACCGCATTGAAACGCCTAAAGGACAAATAATAATCACAAATAAGAACTGAAATAATTTTGCTATTCATAAATATTAACTTTAATATCAAATTGAACATGTAAATGTATCAATGTATTGATTTTTTTCGATGTGGTTTAAGATAACATAGCGATGCCGATAAAACGATACTGCTATTAAGATATCGATCGATACATGCATCGCGATACTACTCATGTGTGTGTCTATGTGCGTGTATCTGTATATGTATGTGTATATGTAAGCATGTGTGCGTTGTATTGCTTACCTAACAGTATAATTATGTATTTATCTGTGTTAAGATCTAGGAAGTCTGCACGTTCACGTATCTATGTGAGTATCCGTTAAAAATACCCTGTCGTTTCCGTTTTCTATGATGGTAAAGAATGCGGCTCGCGAACGATTGCATGACGAACAAAAGCCCGGCGCTTCCTTGCAACGCTGCTGTCAATCAGCGCATTTGCAGACCTCCAGAGCTTCAGGATGGATTTGATTCGCTTATAATTAACAATTTTATCGAACACAAACTTTAAACCATATAAGAAATACACAAAAAAGAAAAGAAAAGAAAAATCAATACGAACTGAAACAACAATGATTACAAAAAAGAAAGAAAGGAAGAAAGAAGAAGAAGAAGAACAGGAAGAAAAAAAAGATAACAGCGCCATATAAGAAATACACAAAAAAAGAAAAGAAAAGAAAAGAAAATCAATATGAACTGAAACAACAATGATTACAAAACAAGAAGAAGAAAGAACAGGAAAAAAAAGATAACAGCGCCATATAAGAAATACACAAAAAGAAAAGAAAGAAAGAAAAGCAGGAAACAACAATGAACAGAAAGAAGGAAGAAGAAGAAGAAGAAGAACAGGAAGAAAAAAAGATAACAGCGCCATATAAGAAATACACAAAAAGGGAAAGAAAAGAAAACAATCAATAGAACGAAACAACAATGATTACAAAAAAGAAAGAAAGGAAGAAAGAAGAAGAAAAAGAAGAACAGGAAGAAAAAAAGATAGCAGCACCATATAAGAAATACACAAAAAAGAAAAGAAAAGATCAATACGAACTGAAACAACAATGATTACAAAAAAGAAAGATAACAGCGCCATATAAGAAGAAAAGAAAAGAAAAGAAAACAGAACTGAAACACAATGATTACAAACAAAGACAGCGCCATATAAGAAATACACAAAAAAGAAAAGAAAAGAAAAGCAAATCAATATGAACTGAAACAACAATGATTACAAAAAAGAAAGAAAGAAGAAGAAGAAGAACAGGAAGAAAAAAAGATAACAGCGCCATATAAGAAATACACAAAAAAAGAAAAGAAAAGAAAATCAATATGAACTGAAACAACAATGATTACAAATAACGGCGCCTTGTTAAAAACTGAGTATGGTCACTGAACTCCTTGTGACGTCAATGAGCCAATGAACATTTATGCCAAAATATACTTTTTATTAAATGAATTTATATGTACTCGAGTAACTGAATTACTGGCTTTTATTA
>NW_020872642.1:75997-88497 GCF_003789085.1 Penaeus vannamei
AATGTTGATGTTGATAATGATAATAACAACAACAATAAATAACAATAATAATAACAAACAGCAAAGGCACCAAAACAATAACAATAATATCAATGATTAATAATACAAACAACAACAACAACAAAAAAACAACAACCAACAATGGGATCATCAGCACCAAAATACCCCCCCCCCCGCCCCCATCCCAACCGCCCCCGTGACAAGCGCTAATTACCAACCAAAGACCACGACCCCGATTAAATTAATCCCCGGGCCCCACAGACCACGCGAGGCGAGCATCCGATCCCGTGTCCGATAAGAGCCAAAGATCCTTCACAACAGGAGCGAGGGCGACCAGGGAGCGAGGGCGAGGGAGGGAGCGAGGGCGACCAGGGAGGGAGCGAGGGCGACGAGGGAGGGGCGAGGGCGAGAGGGAGGGAGCGAGGGAGCGAGGGAGCGGGGCGACCGGGGCCAGGGCGACGAGGGAGCGAGGGAGCCGACAAGGGAGCGAGCGAGGGCGACCAGGGAGCGAGGGCGACCAGGGAGCGAGCGAGCCGACAAGGGAGCGAGGGAGCCGGGGAGCGAAGGAGCCGACAAGGGAGCGAAGGAGCCGACGAGGAGCGAGGGAGCCGACGAGGGAGCCAGGGCGACCAGGGAGCGAGCGAGCCGACAGGGCGCAGGAACTGAACGCAGACAAAACTCACAGGGGTTATCTCTGAACACTTCAGGTCAGTTGGTTGATAACCCTTTTCGGTTGAGGAGGAAGGGGAGGTTTGGGAAGAGGGAGGGGGGGAGGAAGGAGAGGTGGGGGGGAGATTTGGGAAGAGGGAGGGGGGGAGGGAGGAAGGAGAGGCGGGAGGAGGTTTGGAAGAGGGAGGGGGGGCAGAGGGAGGAGGGAGAGGTTGGGGGAGGTTTGGGAAGAAGGAGGGGGGGGAGAGGGAGGAAGGACGGGAGGGGAGAGGTGGAGGAGGAGGGAGGAGGGAAGAATGGGAGGAGGGATATAGAGAGGGGTATGGAGAGGAGGAAGTAGAAGAGGGGGGAGAGGGTGAGGAGGTGGAATAGGAGGGAAAAGATGAGGAGGAATGAGAAGAGGGGGAGAAGGTGGAGTGGGAGGAGGGAGAGAAGGAAGAATGAGAGGGAAGGAGAGAAGGAAGAATGAGAGGAGGAGGAATGGTAAAAATAGGTGGAAAAGTGAGAGGGGGAGTGTAAAGGGAGAAGAACATAGGAGTAGGAGGAAGAAGAACAGAAGGAGCAGAAGGAAGAAGAAAACAAAGACAAAAAGAAAAAAAAAAGAACAAGAAAAAATAAAAAAAAAGACAAAGAAAAATAAGAACAAGAAAAAAAAAAATAAAAAGAATACTCGTTGTTGTTCGTCCGTTACATATTGATGGTGGCAACCGGCCGGCCCTTAGCAGTTTGTTCCCTCGGCGGGGCGGCGGCGGCGGGGACTCCAAGATGTTTTATGGCGTCGAGAGCGCGGAGCTTCGGCCGGGCGGCGGGTCGGCGGGTTAATATTCATAAGGAGGAGGATCCCGAAGAGGAAGCGCATCTGTGGCGGCGCTCGGAAGGTGTTTTGCTTTCGTGATATCGATCTTGGGTGGAAGGAAGGAAGGAAGAGAGAATAGGAAGAGAGGAGAGGGGAATTATCGTCGCGGATGAAGGATTCGCCTCCCGAGATGTCGAGAGCGGAAAAGGGACGGGGTGGAACGTCACGGGAAGTCCTTGTTTATTCGAAGTTTTAAAAGGGGGTCTTTAGCCCTGATTGGTAAGGAGGCCAATTTGTTTGATGAGTCTGCACTTTTTTTTTTTTTTTTTTTTTGCCTCCCCCTTCCTCGTGTGTTTCCAGGTAAGTGGGCATCGAGGCTATTCCATTTGCTTTGATTGGCATGCCATTGATGGGCACTGCGCTGGTAGTATATCCCTGCCCTTTTACTCTTCCATTTTTTTTTTTCTTTCTCTCCCTTTTTTTATTTTCTTTGTGAGTTTTTTTCTCTCTCTCTTTTTAACCACGATCCATTTTTCAAAGTTCGTTATACCAGTGTAAATCTTTTTTTTTTAATTTTCCTCTCATCGACGTCTTTTTTTTTTTCTCTCTCTTTCTCTTTCATTCTATTTCCCCCTTTTTTCTCTCCCTTCGTCGACGCAGGACACTCGCCAGCGCCGCCAGGACCGCAGCGCCGACGCCGCCCCGACCAAAGGGCTTCTTTTCACCCGATTCGAGAGAGCTCATCAGGTGAAGCCCCTCGACTCCCTTTAACGGCCCGAAGCGCTCCTCCGACGTCCGCGAAACGTATATTTCAGGGGCCGGATCCACGCAGGGGCTCTCTCACTGAATCATCCTTTCTATCCCCTCCTTATCCTTCCCCTCTCCCTCCTTCCTTCCCCCCCTTCTCTCTCGACTTCGCTTCGATTCGCAGGGGCCTATCCTTCCCCTCTCCCTCCTTCCTTCCCCTCTCCCTCCTTCCTTCCCCTTCTCTCTCGATTTCGATTCGCAGGGGCTTATCCTTCCCCTCTCCCTCCTTCCTTCCCCCCCCTTCTCTCTCGACTTCGACTTCGATTCGCAGGGGCTTCGAGCCATGTTTGGGCGAACACTGAGCACCGAGGTCGCCGTCCGAGCTCGGAAGTGACCGACATTTTCCGCGGCGGGGAGGGAGTTGCATGACTCGCCGTCTGCGTCTGTTTATTCATTTATCTATTTATCTGTTTATTGATTCACCTGTTCATCTATTTATTTATTCATATATTTATTTATTTTTGTTATTACTATGTTGTTATTAACATTACTCTTATTGTTATCATTATTATCGTTGCTATTAAAATTATTATTATCATTATCATTAATATAATCATTGTTATCATTATCATCATTGCAATCATTATCATTACCGTTATTACTACTACTATCATTATCACTGCAATTATTATTATTATCACTATTGTCATCATAACCATAAACATAATCATTATCGTGATCATAATTTTTAATCATCTTTAAGAAATGATTTAGGATATGAATATTAGGCCTATTTATCACTCCCTGATCCCTGCACTTCGAGCCGTCTCATAGATTAACTTTAAGGAGGAAAACCATGTTAATAATTAGGGTTAAATACAAGTTATGAACCGACGATGAAATGATCAATCCCTAAAACTCAGACTTAGATGTATCACCGCCATGTAAATATAGATATGACATGACAGGGAAGATCCGTGAGTGAATATCTATTTAGACTGAATGTCTGGCCGTTTGGGGCAAGACCTTGGCTGCTTGTCATAGCATGGGAGGTTTATAAGTGCTTGTAATAGCACCATATTCTACGGAAAAACAAAAATTATCTTAATATTTTGAATTATCTTTTATGGTATATTTGTTGACACTTAAATCGTAATAACATTTACCAAAAAAAAAAAGTATTTGTTTTATATCTGAGCACCTATATATTATCTGACAAACCTTGTGTCGTGTTTGTATTGAGCCTTGACACGTAATCCAATTTATAAAAACAAAAGCAAAAGAAAACGCATTTGTTTGGCATCGACCCGCTTATTCCCGAAGCACTAAGAGCATCGTGCTTTGTCTATTTAACATCTTCAGACTCATTCGGTTAAGAGGATCCGCTTCTCTTATGTTCTCCAAAATGGCCAAGACGATCAAAAGCGATCTGATCCTGTTTGCAAAGGATCAGGGCGACGGTTCCTGTCCGTTAGCTGTATGCAACCGTTCCTCCACAACCTTATAGTCTTCTCTCCCTTTCCTCTCGCCAACTCATCAGCATAAAGTACATGTTTAGCGCATGGTGTTAAAACCTGTCTGATAATCCGTAGCTGGGTTGCACGTCAGCCTGCATAAACAGCGATAGAGCACTGGATCCCTTTTGCCGAGTTTCGCCGCTCTTTGATGACCACGCTCTTCCATCACTTATGATTAGCTGCAGAAAGAGAGGATGAGTGTTCAACACATGATAATGAAGAGGAGGCCGAACGCTATCTTACTTGAAGATCGGGGTTCTGTTGGAGACTCCCTCTTTCTCTTTCGTTCTCGTCTTCTCTCTCTCTCTCTCTCTCTCTCTTTCTCGTGTTCTATGTCTCTGCCTCACTAGTGTTCTTTCTCTCTCTCTCTCCTTTCTCTTTCTTTCTCGTGTCTCTTCTCTCTCTCTTTCTCTCTTTCTCGTGTTCTATGTCTCTGACTCTCTAGTGTTCTTTCTCTCTCTCTCTCTCTTTCTATTTCTTTCTCGTCTTCTCTCTCTCTTTCTCGTGTTCTATATCTCGTCTCTCTAGTGTTCTTTCTCTCTCTCTCTCCCTCTCTTTCTCGTGCTCTCTCTCTCTCCTCTTTCTTTTCTTTCTCGTGATCTCTCTCCCTCTCTCTCTCTCTCTTCGTGTTCTCTGTCTCTATCTCTCTAGCGCTCTTTTCTCTCTCTCTCTCTCTTTCCCTCCATCGATGAAGTCGAACCGAAGCAATACGATTTTCAATTCTTCGCACTTTTACATCCCTACATCCTCCCCCCACCCATCCCTCCCTCCTTCCTTCCCTCCACCTCCTCCACCCATCCCTCCACCCCTTCCTCCCTCCTTCCCTCCACTCTCCCTCCCTCCACCCACTCTCCCTCCCCTCCTTCCTCCACCTCTCCCTCCTCCTTCCCTCCGCCCATCCCTCCTCCTTCCTTCCACCCATCCCTCTTCCCAACCCCAAAAGCAAAATTACCCCCCTGTTTTTTTTTTTCCCTCCACGTTAGGTATTCATAGTATATGTCGCATTAGCATCTTTCCACAGTCCCCTCCCCCCACCCCCCCCTCCTCCCCACCCCCTCGGCGTCGCATTATCATCTTGTTACACTCGGCCTGTGATCATCCCTCCACGATCTCCTTGACCCGGGATTTAATGGCGATTTTCTCGGGTGGGGGTGGAGGGGTGGGGGTGGAGGGAGGGTGGTGGGGGTGGGGTGCTTCTTCAACGGATGGATAGGTTGGGATGGTGAGGGGGATGGGGAGGGAGGGATGGTGAGGGAGGGATGAGGAGGGAGGGATGACGAGGAGGGATGGTGAGGGAGGGATGGGGAGGGAGGGGTGGGGAGGGGGAGGGAGGGAGGGATGGTGAGGGAGGGATGGGGAGGGAGGGGGGGAGGAGGGATGATGGTGAGGGAGGGATGGGAGGGAGAGATGGGGAGGAGGGATGGTTGAGGGAGGGACGGTGTGGAAGGGATGACGAGGGAGGGATTGGCGAGGGAGAGATAGCGAGGCCGGGAGAACGAATCCGATATGGCGGGATACCTGTTCATTGTATACACCTGACCGCCCCTTCCCTCCCCTCTCCCTCTCCCTCAACCCCTCCCCCTCCCCTCTCCCTCTCCCCTCTCCCTCTCTCCCCTCTCCCCCTCTCTCCTCTCCCTCTTCCCCTCCCTCTCCTCCCTCCCTCTCCCTTCCCTCTCCCCCCCTCCCTCTCCCTCTCCCCTCTTCCTCTCTCCCCTCCCCCCCCTCTCCCCTCCCTCTCCCCCTCTCCCTCTCCCCTCTCCCCCTCCCTCTCCCTCTCCCCCCTCCCCTTCCCTCTCCCCCCTCCCTTCTCCCCTCTTCCCCTTCCCTCTCATTTCCCCTCTCCCGTGCATGGTCTTTATTCCCGCCTGCCCTGCGCCCTGATGAGCGTGCAAGATCGCTTCGGTCGGGTTTATAGGGCTCGTCGTTTGTTTTTCTGCGTCGGCTGGAGAGCGAGGGGGACTTGCTCGGGAGAGGAGATAAAGGGGGATTGGTAGATAGAGAAGAAGATGGGGGGGAGGGGAGGGGAGGGGAGGTAGGAGGAGAGGGAGGGAGAAAGAGAGAGGGAGATGGAGATAAAAGGGGATTGGTAGATAGAGAAGAAGATGGGGGGGAGGGAGGGGAGGGGAGGTAGGAGGAAGAGGGAGAGGGAGAAAGAGAGAGGGAGATGGAGATAAAAGGGGATTGGTAGATAGAGAAGAAGATGGGGGGAGGGGGGGAGGGGAAGTAGGAGGAAGAGGGAGAGGGAGAGGGAGAGGGAGGGAGGGAGGGAGGGAGGAGGGAGGGAGAGAGGGAAGGGAGAGGAGAGGAGAGAGAGAGAGAGGCAGGGGAGAGGAGAGAGAGAGAGAGAGAGAGAGAGAGAGAGAGAGAGAGAGAGAGAGAGAGAGAGATTTCTGTATTTAAATATATAAAGTTCAATATGCTTGTCTGGATGAATCTGTCTATTGTCTATGTATCTATCTATCATTACAACTCATACACACTACACACACACACACACCACATACAAACACTCTCATAAATAGACAGATAGACATATAGTTAAAGATAGATATATTCGTGTATGCGTGTCTGTCTGAATTTCAGAGTTCAAAGGGCCACCGGAAGATTCAATTAGCAATTTACCTTTTTAAAACAATCAACAGCAATCATCCAATCGAGGGATGATTAGAGGCAGTCAAGAGCCATTAGAAACAATCAGGAGTCACCGTAAACAATGGGAAGATTCGCCATAACGACCACCCCTTATCAAGGACCGATTTCGTAAAAGGCCCGATGACAACGTGTAGGTTCACGTAATGAAGCAAGGGTACGAGTTACGGTTCTGCAGTGTATATATATATATATATATATATATATATATATATATATATATATATATATATATATATATATATATATAACAGATGCACGGACAAGATAATAAAGCTTAGGTAAGAAGATGAAGCCAAGTGCACAGAAACACGACAGTGCATGAATTATGTCTAACTTCACAAAGATAATAACGTGTTATCATAGGCAAGCACAGATTAAAAGCACAGGTTCATCACTTGTACAAGCAAAACCCACCAAGACAATTACAGGCAAATCTACATCACTACCAGGTTCTCACAGGCTGTTACTCTAAACAAGCACTTGAGCCACCACAGACAACAACCGGTCATCACAGAAGGAAAACAGGTCATTACAGGTTATTGCAAGGGCTATTACGCGCCGCCACAAATTGCCAAAGTTCGAGCAAAGAACAGGGCTACAAGACAGGTTGGTTAGTGCAAGCAAGCAATCACAAGCACCGTCTTGGCAAGCGGAGGAGCTTAATCCAGCTTGGGTTCTCGATAACTAATTTATCGGAGATGAATTATCTCACAAGAACAAGTCTATTCGGTGCTCGATATCTTTGGCAGTGTCCAAGCACTAGAGTAATAGAAAGCATAGACGGCTATATCACCAACAGCTGAAGGCACTCTTACCGCCAACGGGCCTCCAGACACAGCTGTTGGACTGCCTGTCTTAAATATCCTATCTGATCTTTGGCGAAGGAACAGCCTGTGCACTATGGTGATGATGATGATTGATGATGACTGATGATAATGATGATTGATGATGACTGGTGATAATGATGATCTGCTACTGCTGATGGTGACTGATGATGGTGATGATGATGACTAATGATGATGGTGATGAAGGTAATAGGAATAATAGCCATATTAAAGATAATGATCAGAGTAATAGTAAGATCAGTGATAATGATTTTAGTAATAATGTTTAAAATAATAGAAACGATAACAAGAATGATGATTATACTGATGATAATGATAATAATATTAATGATGATTAGTAAATTAATAATAATAGTCATGATAATAATGACAATAATGATAATAGTAATAATGATATAACAATAATGATAATGATAATAATGGTAGTAATAATACTACTAATAATAGGCAATAATAACAACAGACAAACAGACAATAATAATGATAGTAATAATGATAATAATAATCTAATGATAACAATGATGACAATGATAACAATAATAATAAAAGTAATGATGATAATGGTAATAACAGCAGTGATATCATTAATTATTAATAATAATATTTATAATAATATTAATAATAATAATGATGATAATGAAGATAACGATAATAGCAACAAAAACAAGAAATATAGTTCTTTAAACAACACAGACACTCAAACAGTAAGATAAAGACTATTTTGTAGGACCATTTGGAGTAAATGGTCCATGGTCAGCACACTCACAAACCCTCGCAAAAAGGAGTGATAAAGATAGATAGATAGATAGAGAAAGAGAGAGCAAGACAGAGAGAGAGAGAGAGAGAGAGAGAGAGAGAGAGAGAGAGAGAGAGAGAGAGAGAGAGAGAGAGAGAGAGAGAGAGAGAGAGGAGAGAGAGAGAGAGAGAGAGAGAGAGAGAGAGAGAGAGAGAGAGAGAGAGAGAGAGAGAGAGAGAGAGAGAGAGAGAGAGAGAGAGAGAGAGAGAGAGAGAGAGAGAAGAGAGAGAGAGAGAGAGAGAGAGAGAGAGAGAGAGAGAGAGAGAGAGAGAGAGAGAGAGAGAGAGAGAGAGAGAGAGAGAGAGAGAGAGAGAGAGAGAGAGAAGAGAGAGAGAGAGAGAGAGAGAAGAGAAAAGAGAAAGAGAAAAGAGAAAGAGAAAGAGAAGAGAGAGAGAGAGAGAAAGAGAAACCGAAAACGAAAGAGAAACAGAGCCAGCCAGAAAGAGACAAGAACCAGAGAACCAAAAAAAAAAAAAACAAAAAAAAAAAAAAAGAGATAGAAATAAGAGAACCAGAAAGAAACACAGAGAGCACAAGAAATAAACCCGCACAACCCATTAAATATTCACCGCGCCCCAGAAGCAGCGGGGAAAATAAACGCCCCGCCACGACTGGCCGGAGAGTTGGCGGCTGACACGGGGCGACGGGCAAAACACTCTTACATGCTTAAGGATGCTGTAAAGATCAAAAGCGAGCGACCGCCCAGAGTTTTATCTCCGGGGACGAGACGGCAACGAGACCACAGCATCCCTGGGTATCGGCGAATCGAGATAACACGCCAAACAAGGAGGTTTCAGACGCAGAGAGTAACAAGGGCTCATTATCTCTTAATCTCGATAACTGCCTGGTTTAATTGCTAAGTGGATGGCGCTGGTTAAGCTCTTCCAGGTCGCGGTTCGGGTTTTAAACACTTTGATACTTGAACGCGTATATTTTGTCGAATGAAAAAGATGGATTGGGATTTCTATGATGTTGAGGGAGAGAGACGGTGGGAAAAAGAAGAGAGAGAGAGAGGGAAGGAGGGAGGAGGAGAGATAGAACAGATGGATATATAAGGGGAGAGGAGAGAGAGAGAGATAGAGAGAAAGAGGAGAGGAGAGGGGGAAGAGAGAGAGAGAGAAGGAGAAAGAGAGTGAGAGGGAGAAAGAGAGTGAGAGGGAGAAAGAGATAGATAGATAGATAGATCGATAGAGAGAGAGAGGGAGAGAAGAGAGAGAGAGAGAGAGAGAGAGAGAGAGAGAGAGAGGAGAGAGAGAGAAGAGAGAGAGAAAGAGAGATAGAAAAAGAGAGAAAGAGAGAGAGAGAGAGAGAGAGAAGAAGAGAAGAGAGAGAGAAAGAAAGAAGAGAGAGAGAGAGAGAGAGAGAGAGAGAGAGAGAGAGAGAGAGAGAGAGAGAGAGAGAGAGAGAGAGAGAGAGAGAGAGAGAGAGAGAGAGAGAGAGAGAGAGAGAGAGAGAGAGAGAGAGAGAGAGAGAGAGAGGAGAGAGAGAGAGAGAGAGAGGAGAGAGAGAGAGAGAGAGAGAGAGAGAGAGAGAGAGAGAGAGAGAGAGAGGAAAGAGAGAGAGAGAGAGAGAGAGAGAGAGAGAGAGAGAGAGAGAGAGAGAGAGAGAGAGAGAGAGAGAGAGAGAGAGAGAGAGAGAGAGAGAGAGAGAGAGAGAGAGAGAGAGAGAGAGAGAGAGAGAGAGAGAGAGAGAGAGAGAGAGAGAGAGAGAGAGAAGAGAGACGAAAGAGAGAGAGAGAGAGAGAGAGAAAGAAGAGAAGAGAAAGAAGGAAAGAAAGAAAGAGAGAGAGAGAGAGAGAGAGAGAGAGAGAGAGAGAGAGAGAGAGCGAGAGCGGGGAAACCACAGCGAAATCATGCTATCTCGGAATATTATCAATAAAAATGTCATAAAAGTGATAATCAAGTTTTTGAGCTGCGTGAAAACTTTTGAAGTTTTCCCAAGCCCTGATGATAACAATGATAACTATGGAAATAACAAGTACTTATAACTGGATGATAACAG
Organism: Penaeus vannamei; assembly: GCF_003789085.1. NCBI lineage: Eukaryota > Metazoa > Arthropoda > Malacostraca > Decapoda > Penaeidae > Penaeus > Penaeus vannamei. The sequence goes on from NW_020872642.1 coordinate 86,021, forward strand.
TGACAAGCAATGACGGTTTATAGCTTTGGGGGCAACTGTATTTTCCTCACTTACGTGCCAAGTAAATGAAAATGATGATGGTGATGATAATAGATGTATAATGATAGTGATTATCACTAAGAAAAAGATAATAAAAATGATCATTCTCATAATTATTATTATTATCATTATCTTTATTAGAATCATTACCATCAACATCATCAATATCATTATCATATTACTATTATCATTATGATTATCATAATTATTATTGTTGTAATCATCGCTATCATTATTATTATCATTATCATAATTATCATTATTATCTTTATCATTATCATTATTATTGTTGTTATCATTATCATGATCATTCCTCTTATTATCAACATTATCATCATTAGCTTCCTTATGACTGTCACAAGCATTATCATTACTAATTTTATTATGTTTATTTTGAATATCTTATTATCAGTATCACAATCATAAGCCCCATGTATATATCAACATCTTTATTATCATTCGTTTTATCATTGACGTTGTTCTTACTATTACTGTTATATCCCTTTGATATCATGATTGTGTTCTAGAATATCATTACTCTTCTGCAACAAGACAAGTGATAGGTATAATATTCATTCACAATTGTAACACATTATCATAATTGCTAAGATTAATCACATTAATGATATATACAGCACTAATAACAAGAGGAAAATGATAGCAATGCTCTTAATTAATCGTTATAGAGCAGCATGTGATAAAAATACACAAAAACAATCAAATAAGGAGATTAATCATAATAATGCTAATTGCTTTAACGGTTGCTACCTGTACCTCCATTATCGTTATTTTTGTCTTCACTAATTTTTATCTTTACAAATTATCTTCATGGTCTATAATATTATCATCAATAGTGATAGTCGTAAAGATTATGAGAGAGAACGATAAAAAGCACTTAAGTCACACTTCTTAACTAGATTGTTAAGAATAAAGATAAGTATCTTATTTGACCAATGGCGTGATGTTAATTGAGGTCATAGTTCAAAGTTTGCTTCTGTTGATATGCTATATGGTTTTGCGTGTGTGTGTGTGTGTGTGTGTGTGTGTGTGTGTGTTCATGTGTGTTAGAATTTACATAAATATTATTCAATTCTAGCGACGTCTGCGCAAAAACAGTTTATGTTTATGCATGTTCTGGCAAGGATAAACTCATTACGACCAATCCTCATGTTAACACATTCTCTCACTCATTTATATCCATTACTCTTATCTCCATCTGTATTTCATCATCATCGTATCATCCCTTTTACCCTTCTCTTTAACTTCACTCCCGGATGGAAAAATTGTAAATCACTCTCTTCTTCCTAAAGAATTTCGCATACCTTTTCACAGCTGCGGTTAATTTGCATACAAATATCAATATTTTGAAGGCACACACGACACTGACTTGTTCTCTGTTTCCTGACGTTAGTAAAAAGGGTTTCCTCCGAATAGATAATTAAAAATATTACTTTATGACTCATGTTAAAGCATCTATGTCTTATCTATTTCTTTCCTATTTGTTTATTTGTCTATCTGTATATATTCATATATTTATTCACCTATCTATCAGCTGATTAACAAATATATCCATTTACCTATCTATATATCTGTTTATCTATCTATTTTGCTGCATCGTTTTTACGCTCTGTAGTATCTTTTTTAGATTCTCCAATTTTCCTGAAATCCAAGAAGGCCCAGTGAGTCACAGGATTTTCTCCAAAACAGTAGTATTTTGCGCTCATGTCTCTGGGCGGGCTTCTGTGTTTGCGTGTGCACTCACAAGTGTTTTTGTTACAATAAGTGTTGGGTTGCACAAGGACTGTAGATCCTTCACATTTTATGTACATAGATGTATATATTTATGTAATTGTGTGTGTGTCTGTCTTCCTCTTGACGTTCTGTTTTGTCTCTTTATATATTCCTATAACCTCTTCCTCTCTCTCTCTTTATCTCTCCTCTCTCTATTTGTCTCTTTATCTATCTTATACCTCTCCTCCCTAGCTACCCATCTCTACCTCTCTACCCCCACCCCCTCCTGTCTCTCTCTACCTCCCCCTCCTTCTCTACTATCTCCTCTCCATTCTTCACTTTTACCAAATGGTTAAACAGCAAGCCAGACAGGTAGTAAATGTGATTGCCATTTCTATTGTCTAGTAACAACCACCACAACTACAACTGAAGGCCGTAAAATTGAACGTGAATCATTGGTGAACAGAGAGAGATTTATATAGTAAAGACTGATGACTAAGTTTGGCCTTTGACTCTCGAAGATGTAAAGCTTCGAAAGTTTTAGTAATTATAATTTTCATTATTACACTATTATTATTAATGATACATATTAATTATTCAATATTATTATAATTATCTTATTATTATGGTATCACTATACTGTTCAATTATTATTATTATTATAACTTATATTTATTGTATCACAATATGTTATCATTATTATATTA
>NW_020872642.1:100503-105503 GCF_003789085.1 Penaeus vannamei
CGTCAGGGTATGTCAGATTCAGCAAGAATTAATTAATATCTGTCTATATTCGTCAGGGTATGTTAGATTCAGCAAGAATTAATTAAATATCTGTCTATATTCGTCAGGGTATGTTAGATTCAGCAAGAATTAATTACATTCGTCAGGGTATGTTAGATTCAGCAAGAATTAATTAAATATCTGTCTATATTCGTCAGGGTATGTTAGATTCAGCAAGAATTAATTAATATCTGTCTATTTTCGTCAGGGTATGTTAGATTCAGCAAGAATTAATTAAAATATCTGTCTATATTCGTCAGGGTATGTTAGATTCAGCAAGAATTAATTAAATATCTGTCTATATTCGTCAGGGTATGTTAGATTCAGCAAGAATTAATTAAATATCTGTCTATATTCGTCAGGGTATGTTAGATTCAGCAAGAATTAATTAAATATCTGTCTATATTCGTCAGGGTATGTTAGATTCAGCAAGAATTAATTAAATATCTGTCTATATTCGTCAGGGTATGTTAGATTCAGCAAGAATTAATTAAATATCTGTCTATATTCGTCAGGGTATGTTAGATTCAGCAAGAATTAATTAAATATCTGTCTATATTCGTCAGGGTATGTTAGATTCAGCAAGAATTAATTAAATATCTGTCTATATTCGTCAGGGTATGTTAGATTCAGCAAGAATTAATTAAATATCTGTCTATATTCGTCAGGGTATGTTAGATTCAGCAGAATTAATTAAATATCTGTCTATATTCGTCAGGGTATGTTAGATTCAGCAAGAATTAATTAAATATCTGTCTATATTCGTCAGGGTATGTTAGATTCAGCAAGAATTAATTAAATATCTGTCTATATTCGTCAGGGTATGTTAGATTCAGCAAGAATTAATTAAATATCTGTCTATATTCGTCAGGGTATGTTAGATTCAGCAAGAATTAATTAAATATCTGTCTATATTCGTCAGGGTATGTTAGATTCAGCAAGAATTAATTACATATCTGTCTATATTCGTCAGGGTATGTTAGATTCAGCAAGAATTAATTACATATCTGTCTATATTCGTTAGGGTATGTTTATGTTGGTGCAAATTGCCTCTGTACCTCTTCAAAATCTTAAATACCTGATCATTCCCAAAAATTCATAAGGACAGTTCAAATAGACGGGTTATCTCTGCATTTCTATGTCTGAAGTATAGGATACTGTAATATATAGTGTGTTAATGTATGTGATTTAGGTAAATTACAAACCCTGCATTTTTTTTTTCATTTTTTTTCTTTTATTTTCTTTTTTTTTCTTTTCTTTTTCCTTTCTTCTTTTTCTTTTCTTTTTCCTTTCTCTTATTCATTTTTCCTTTCTTTTTTTCTCATTTTCTTTCTTTCTTTCTTTTCTTTCCTTACTTCCTTTTTTCTATTCTTTCTTTTCTTTCTGTTTCCTTTTTTCCATTTCCTCGCTTTCTTTCATTATTTTCTTTTCCTTTTCTTTCTTTTTTCTATTCTTTTTCATTTCTTTCTACTTTTCTTTCTTTTTCCTTTTTCCTCTTTTTCTTTGCCCTTTCTTTTTTCTATTCTTTTATTTTTCCTTCTTCCTTTTTTTCTATTGCTTGTTCTTTTTTCATTCGCTTTCTTCTTTTCTATTTTTTCATTTCTTCTTCTTTTCTATTTTATTTCAATTTCTTTCTCTTCTTTATCTTTTATTGCTTGGCCTTTCTTTCAGTTTTTTCTTTTCTATTCTTTTTTCATTTCTGATTTTTTTTTCTTTCTTTTTCCTTTCCTTCTTTTTTCTTAGTTCTTTTTTTTCCTTTCTTTCCTTTTTCTATTATTTGGATTATTGGTCTTTCCTTTCTTCTTTCGCTGTTCCTCGCTTTTCCCTTTCTTTCTTTCTTTTCTCTCCTTTCTTTCCTTTTTCCTATTCCTTTTCTGTCTTCCTATTCTTTGCTTTCTTGCTTGTTCTTCCTGCTTCTATCTTCTTTTCTTTTCCTTTTTTTTTTTTAGCGGTTATTTCTTGTTGTCTTGTTGCGTCTGTTCTTTCTTTTCTTTGATATCTCTACTCGATATTCTGAGTGAACGCTCATGACTGTTGGAGGTATCGACTGTGAGTTTGCTTTTTTCTTTCTTTCTATTTTCTTTCTATTCCTCTTTTCTTGTGTTCTATTCTTTTCTTTCCTTTTTTTCTTTGGTTGCTTTCTTTCCTTTTTTTTTTTTTTTTTTTTTTTCTTTGTCTCTGATTTTCTATTCTTTATCCCTTTTTTTTTTTTTTTTTTTTTTTTTTTCTTTCCTTTTTGTTTTTTTTTTTTTTCTCTTGGGGGTTTTGTCTATTTCTGATTCCTTCATTGTTTCTGATTCCTTGTCCTTTTATTTTCTATTCTTTGAGTTCTATTTCTTATTCGTGTTCTACTTATTTCTATTTTTTTTCTATTCCCTTGTCTATTTCTTTTTTCTTCTATTCTTTTCTATTCTTTCGCTTTTTTCTTTTCTATTTCTTATTCTTTCTTTTCTGTATTCTTTCTTTCCTATTCTTATTTCTGTTCGGTGTTTTGTCTATTCTTTCTANCAGTTATTATCCCTGTTATCGCTCTACTCTGGCTGGAATTCTAGCACGATTACCGGTGTTATTCATGCTCTGATATTGTACTTTGCTACCTTAGTTATTTTGTTCTTCCTGTTGTTATCCTTATTATTAATGTACTCTTTTCTCTTTCTCTCTGGTATTATTGTTATTGTTTTATTACTGTTATGAGAATCCTATGAGTTACTGATGTTATTCATGTTATTGTTATTGTTATTTGTTGTTCTTCTTTTGTTGTTATTGCTGCTGTTCTTTATCCTTGTTATTGATGTTCTTTGGTTTTGGATTCTATTGGGATTACTACTGTTCTTGTTTTTGTTATTCTATAACACACACGGGCGCACACATAAAAGCATGCACACACACACACACACACACATACGCACAACACACCAAACACACACAATACACACACACACACACACCACACACACACACACACACACACACACACACACACACACAACACACACACACACACACACACACCACACACACACGCACCGCACGCACATACACACACACACACACACACACACACACACACACAACACACACACACACACACACACACAACACACACACATACAACACACACACACACCACACACACACCACACACACACACACACACACACACACACACACACACACACACACACACACACACACATACACGCACGCACAAACACACACACAAAATACACACGCACGCACACACACGGCACGCAAGCAGCTCTAAGTTATTTTAATGGCGCCGTCCTCATCTCGGCAAAGGGTCATGAAAGTGAAATTCTTTTCTATTTACGAGAGCATAAAGATACTGAGAGCGCTGTGTCTTACAAATACACTGTAAATAAAGGCCAGAAGACAACATGCAGCTCCCGGTATTCGCACTGCATGTTTCGTCTAATTCGGACAACAGTCTGAGGGCTCGCTATTCGCACTGCAAGGTTCGTCTAATTCGGACAACGGTCTGGGGACGTTATGCTATTCGCACAGTGGGTTTCTGCATAGCGCTGCGCTGTAGATTTGTTTGGATTTGTTTTACTGCTGCGATCTGGTTACGGAGTCGTTCTCTCTCTCTCTCTCTCTCTCTCTCTCTCTCTCTCTCTCTCTCTCTCTCTCTCTTTCTCTCTCTCTCTCTCTCTCTCTCTCTCTTCTCTCTCTGTCTCTCTTCTCTCTCTCTCTCTCTCTCTCTCTCTCTCTCTCTCTCTCTCTCTCCGCTTCTCTTCATCTTGCTTGCTCTCTCTTCTCTCTCTCTCTCCCTTTCTTTCTCTTTCTCTCTCTCTCTCTCTCTCTCTTCTCCTCCTCTCTCTCTCTCTTCTCTCTCTCTCTCTTCTCTCTCTCTCTCTCTCTCCTTTCTCCTCTCTCTCTCTCTCTCTCTCCCTTTCGCTCGCTCGCTCGCTCGCTCAATTTGATGTAATTCCCATTTCCCTGTTCTCTTGCTATTTCTTTTTTTCTTTTTTTCTTTCTTTTTTATGTATTATTACCACTAAATTTATTCTGCCCATCACTGAGGTTGTCGTTGTTGTTGTTGTTGCCTTCCTTTTTCCTTTTTCAAAATCTGTTAATTCTCGATTCCTGTTCTCTCCTCTTCGTCCGAGGCCATTAATAATACTCTTATTTCCTCTTTGTCCTTGCACGCGCCATGTCATTATCTTCATTCAACGAACTAGAGACACAAGATAAAGAATCATTACACAATAAGCTGATTTGCTCCCTGTGTATAAGAGAATACACGATGACGAGGCATTTTGGAGTGTTATCGGATTCCACAGTTCTGGTTTTAAGTTAATTCGGTTTAGGAGGATTTATTTATCGTAGAGTCCAGTCTGTCAAGGAAATGGATAATTGCCTGGTCTTTGAGAAGTCCGAAAGTGAGTTGGTACGAATTATGGAAATGGATTCCACTTTCCACGAAGGTTTGGTTGAAACGTCGACTTGATTCTTTTTTTTCCAGATTTGACTCGACCATCAAATCATGAATTTAGATTAAGAAAACAAACCTGATTGGATTAGCATAATTTCGGTTCTATGTTTTTGTAATTTCTCCTTTTTTCATGTTGCAGACAGGCAAAATTGCAAATGGAATTAATTTCTGTGGATCTTCGACTTACCCACGCTAGGGGACACTTATGACGTCACGTTTCAACAGCCAATCACAAATGGCTTTTGTTGACGTCATTATGAAACACAGGGGAAAAAATTTTTAAGAAACGTAGGAGGAGGAGGAGGAGAAAGAGAGAGAGAGAGAGGAGAGAGAGAGGCGAGGGGAGAGAAAGAGAGAGGGGGAGAGAAAGAGAGAGAGAGGAAAGAGGAAAGGAGTGTGTGCGATATGTGGATTTGCATGTGCTTGCGAATTCCTACTCCATCTTCGCTGTCTTTTCCAGAACAAGAAAACAAAAAACAAACAAAGAGCGTGCGCTATTTGCATT
>NW_020872642.1:115503-118003 GCF_003789085.1 Penaeus vannamei
CACGTGGTTAGCCAAAGAAACCTATTGAGTGCGTGTGCGCGAAGAAAAAAAATAATTCTCTGCATTCCGAAACATAATGCGAACCCTTTGACCCTTTCTGCCGTGAAAAAAAAAAACAAAAAACAGAATAATCTCTAGTTGTTAAATATTTATAAACAAAGTAAAACAAGCGATCGAGATGGATTCATCGAAAAATAATGCAAATAAAGGGTATTAAAGACTATAAAAAGAAAGAAAGATGGACGTTCGAAAATCAAAGGAATCGAATCCTGTTTTTCTGAAGCTTCGATCCGCTTCGAAGACAAAAAAAAACAAAACACGATCTCCTCTTCTCTTATTGTCACGTGACTTAAGTCCACCCCTCCCCCCTCCCCTCTCTCCCTGGTCCTATACCCCCTCCTCCTCCTCCCCTATTTTCGGACACGTTTAGGCCTAACCAAACACATTCTTGGCACGCATCTCACATCTTTGCGTGAATCCTTTGTCTTGGTGAGAAAACCGAGGGAAAGAGAGAGAGGGAAAGATAAAAAAGAGAGAGAGAGAAAGAAAAAAAAACAACAACAGATATACATCACCATTACTTGGTGAGAAAACCGAGGGAAAGATGAAAAAGAGAGAGAGAGAAAAGAGAAAAAACAACACAGATACATCACCATTACNAATATAAAATAAAGGAGGGGAATGAGTTAAGGAACGTGAGAGTGAATGAAGGAGAGAGGAGCTTAGTAGTGCTGTGGGATGAATATATAATAGAGTTAGAATATAAATAAAGACGATAGATAGATAAGAGAACACGAAGAAGGGGAGCGAGAAGCGAATATGAGAGAATAGGGAAGGAAGAAGGACAGGAGAAGAAGGAGGATGAAAGGGCAGAACTAGAATTAAATAAGAACAAAAAGATAAGAAAAGAGAGGAGGAGAGGAAGGCAAGCCAATCTTGTTTTCCACTTGCTTTCTCGCAGAAACTTAATTATCGTCTCTTCCTTGTCTTTTCTTTTCTTCCTGGTCTTTCTTTTTTCTTTTCGCTCTTGTTCTTGTTTTTTATGGGGTTTCAAAATTAGCATCAAAGGACTATTTTTCTTTCTTTCCTTCCTGAGTTTTCCTGAATATAACTGAAAAAGCAAGGTAATTGTCACGTCTTTCTATATATAGCACACAACACATAACAGACACACCACAACGACACATAACACACACACACGCACACGACAACACAGCACACGTACACAACACACGAACACACACACACACACACACACACACACACACACACAACACACAGACACACACACACACACACACACACACACACACACACACCCACACACACACACACACACAACACACAATATATAATAATATATTTATATATATTATATTATATATATATATATTATATATATATATTATATTTACTTCCATAGACATACACACACGCACACAAATATAGAAGAAACGTAAAAATGGAACCAAAAAAGGCGAGATGAAGGAAAATAGGTTGAAAAGAAAGAGGAAGGCATTTCAGAACAAAAGGACACAACTTAATTAAACAACTTAATTAGGGTTTTAGGGCGAGAGGGGGGGGGGTGTAATGGATGTGGGGGGGGGGGGGAGAGGGAGTTGCATGCATGAGGGGAGAGAGGGAGGGAGGGGAGGGATGGGGAGAATGGAAGGAAAATATACAACTTAAATAAACGAAGATTTTTTTTTTTTTGTGATAATCTTTATGCCAATTTAACTTTTCTTGCCACATATTTGCAAAAATGGAAAGAAAGAAAAAACAAAGACAAAAAACAAAACAAAACAAGATCATATCGTATTATTTCCTACTAGCTTATATATATAACACTATATCATCTGATTATAAAATAACAACGATGATAATATTAAAAGTGTTATCAGCAACGGTGATAAGAGCAACAACAGCAAAAACAACAAAAATACACCAAGAAAAAAACAGAAAAAAAACAAGAAAAATACAAGAAAAAAACAAAAAAATACACCAAGAAAAATACAAAAAAAATACACAAGAATAAAGAAAAAACAACAAAATACGCAAGAAAAATTTAAAAAATACAACAAAAATACAACATAATTAACAACAAGGCAAAAATAATTGAATAAAAAGAACAACACATCGTCACAGTTAAAAAAAGAAAGAAAGAAAGAAAGAAAGAGAAAAAGAAAAAGAAAGAAAGAAAGAAAGAAAGAAAAATAAATAATAAAAAAGAAAGAAAGAAGAAAGAAGAAAGAAAGAAAAAAGAAAGAAAGAAAGAAAAAGAAAGAAAGAAGAAAGAAAGAAAGAGAAGAAAGAAAGAAAGAAAGAAAGAAAAAATAAAAATAAAATAAATAATAAATAAATAAATAAATAAAGAAAGAAAGAAAGAAAGAAAGAAAGAAAGAAAGAAAAACTATACACATGTAAACATAGTCCCTAGTTGGGCGCCAACATGTACTGGACGTGTCGTGGTATTTAAAAAATAAAGTATTTTTTTTTTCTC
>NW_020872642.1:120503-138003 GCF_003789085.1 Penaeus vannamei
GCAATACAAATGACCTCATTCACGTCTGTAGCAACATTAATTTCTCAAATAAAAGAAACAAGAATCAAAGTGGATAATAAAAGTAATAACAAAACTATGCATATACAAAGTCAGCTGTGTGTTTAAAAAAAGAAATTATTTCCAATAGTCATTACTGCTCAGACACGATGATTCAGCATGTTTAGGCCTCAATCCTTCTTATGGTTAATTGTTTTTCTCCTTTTCCTCTCTTTCTCTTCTCTTTCCTTCCTTCCCTCTCCTTTCCTTCTCTCTTCCCCTTCTTTCATTTCTTCTCCTTTCTCTCTTTCCCCTTCCTTTTCTTCCCTCTTTCTTTCTCTTTTCTCCTTCCGTCCTTCCCTTCTCCTTCTCTCATTCTTTCTCTTTTTCAACTTTTCTCCCTTTCCCTTCCGTCATTCCCTTCTCATCTTCCTTCCTTCTCTTTTTCAACTTTCTGCAACCTCCGCGATTCTCTTTATTCCTCTATTCCCTTTTATCCTCTGTTCATCTCTCTTCACCGCTCCTTCCCCTTCGCTCTTATTATCCTTCTCTCAACCCTTCTTCCCTCCTTCTTTTCATCCTTGACCTCCTTCCCCTATATTCTCTCTTCTTCCTCTTCCATTTTCCTACCTTTCTCTCATTCCCACAATCTCCTCCCTCTTCTTCTCATGGCCTTACTTTATCCTTTTATTTCTTCTCCCTCTTACCTACTTCCTCCTTTACATACCTTTTCCCGTTTCTCATATCTCCTTCTCTTTTCTCTCATACTCTCCTCCCTTCAAACTCTTTCCCCGTCTTTTCCCATCTTTCTCCTTACCTCTCTCTCTTCCCTTCCCCTTCCCCATCATCTTTTCACTCCACCTACCTCATCCTCCCTTCACTTATCCTCTTCCCCTCCCTCTCTCCTGTCCCTACACTCTTCCTTTTTCCTCCCTCCATCCTCCCATTCCCACCCCCTTCCATTTTCCTCCCCCCTTCATCCCCCGTCCTTCCCCTCTTCCCTCCTCTCTACCCTTCCCCATCCCTTCCTCTTCCTCCTTCCTTCATCCCCCATCCTCTCCCTCCTCTCTACCCCCCCATCCCTTCCTCTTCCCTTTTTCCCCCTCCCCCCCTCTTCCCTTCCTCTCCCTTCATCCCCCCATCCTTCCTCCTCCCTCCTCTCTACCACCCTCCCCCATCTCTTCCCTCCTCTCTACCCTCCCATCTATACCTTCCTCCTCCTCCTCCCTCCTCTTACCCCTTCCCCTCCCCCCTCTTCTTCCCTCTTCCCCCTCCTCCTTCTACCCTCCCCATCCCTCCCCCTCCTCCGCTCTCTCACAAGCGCCCCTGTTGGGAGGTAAATATAGCTGTATTGTTGGCTCGACCGGTGTGTGTGGCGCACGCAAAGGTTGGAGCAGCGGCGGTGGTCTACGGTTGAAGAGAGGGAGAAATGGGGGGGGGGGAGGAGGAGAGAAAGGAGGGGAGGAGAGGAGAGGGAGGAGAGGAGAGGGAGGGAGGAGAAGAGAAAGGAGAGGGAGGGATGAGGAGAGAGGAGGATAAGGAGAGAGGGAGGGAGGGAGGAGAGAAGGGAGGAGGAAGGAGGAGAGAGGGAGGGAGGGAGGGTTTAGGAGAGAGGGAAGGAGGGAGGAGGAGGAGGAGGGAGGAGAGGGAGAGAGGGAAGGAGGAGGAGGGAGGAGGAGAGGGGAAAGAGGAGAGGGAGGGAAGGAGGGGAGGAGAGAGGATAGAGGAGAGAGGGAGGGATTAGGAGGGAGGAGAGGAGGGGGAAGGGGAGGAGAGAGGGGAGAGGTGGAATGAGGAGGAGAGGGAGGAGGGAAGAGGACAGAAGGGAGAGGAGGGACAGACAGAGAATGGAAAGGTAGAGAGGAAGGAAGAAGGAGAGAGACACAGAGAAGGGATAAGGGGGAGGAGGAGAGAGGGAGAGGTAGGGGAAGAGGGAAGTCGAGGAAGGGAAGAAAGGGAAGAGGAGCAGAAGATGATACGGAGGCAGGAGGAGAAAAGGCGGGAGAAAGGAGGAAGAGGAGTAGGGGAAGGAGGAAGGAAGGGAGGAAGAGAGGAGGAGGAGAAAGGGAAAGGGAGAAGGGAAAAAAGTGGCAGGAAGTGGGAAGTAGAGAAGAGGAGAGTGGGTAAGAGGAGGGAAAATGGAAGGCTAGCTGAGTGGGGGAGTGAGGAGGAGAGAGAGAGAGAGAGAGAGAGAGAGAGAGAGAGAGAGAGAGAGAAGAGAGAGAGAGAGGAGAGAGAGAGAGAGAGAGAGAGAGAGAGGGAGAGAGGGAGGAGGGAGAGGGAGAGAGAGAGGAGAGAGAGAGAGAGGAGAGAGAGAGAGAGAGAGAGAGAGGAGAGAGAGAGAGAGAGAGAGAGAGAGAGAGATGAGAGAGAGAGAGAGAGAGAGAGAGAGAGAGAGAGAGAGAGAGAGAGAGAGAGAGAGAGAGAAGAGAGAGAGAGAGAGAAATAAATAAAATAAATAAAAGAAAGAGAAAATTCAGAGACATGAAGTAACATTAGTCAAAGCGATCGACAGTGACGAGAGACGAATGGGAAAAAAGAGGAAAAAAGACGAGGAAGAACGAGAGAATCCCAAACAAAAAGAAAACCCAAACAAACTCAAGCCCGAGTAAATATCCCGGGCGACAGGACAATAATCCCTCTGAGGGTGTCAATGCGGGGATCCAACCTTAAACCCGGGTTGTGTTACTTCTTTTTTCTCTCCTTCGATGACCGTACCTTTCTTTCCATTTCTTAATCGCCGACTTACTAAAACAGCATAAAAACCTAACAAACCACGCGCTTACAAGATAAAAACCATCACAAAACACGCGTAACCTCACAAAAAGTGAATTCCACGGCACATCCCCTTCTGGTGTCGCTTACACAACCCGGTGTTAAGTGACGCCATGATGCCTGACCCGGAGCCATCTGGTTAGTCTGGCAATGGACGGCGATCTGCAATTTTCAATTCATCTGCAACGTTGCTCTCGATGGCATTCAACGCGACCTACCTCTACGACCGACGTGATAAAGCGAACGACGGAGGGATCACGTGATTTTGTTAGAGAGAGAATTAAATCTCGCTGGGCGGGAGGGAGAAAGATGGCCGCCATTGTTGTTGTTGTTTTTCCGGAGGGGTTGCCATGTTTTGTTTATTTGGGGTTTATTTTGATGGCTGGGAGATGATATGGTGTAATGGATGAAAGGTATTGGACTCGCACATACGCGCGCACGGACATGTGCACACACTCATACATACATACACATATGCACACAGATGCACACATAGAAACATACACACATGCACACAGATGCACACACATAGACACACACACATAGAAAAACATACACACATACGCACACACTCACGCACACACAAATAAACACTTATGCACACATACATACCTACAGGCTCACACATAGAAAAAATACACACTCACATGCACATACATTACCACACACACACACACACACAACACACACACACACACACACACACACACACACACACACACACACACACACACACACACACACACACACACATATATATAATATATATATATATATATATATATATATATATATATATATATATATATATATATATATACATGAACCTTGCCATCGATTTCCCATAGCTATTGAACACTTCCTGTGAACGGCCGCCAAAGTGTTCAAGCACCTTTTGTTTCCAAGTCGATGAACTTAAGTGAAAAACGGTGTTGCCATTTCCAGTCCATATCACATATTTTTTTCATTTAATTCCCTATCAGATTATCATTCAACATTCGACATTTATATCTCATGGAGAAGGTGGTGGATAAGAAGGATTCGATATAGGATATAAGGAAGGAAAAATAGGGATATTGGTACATTTGGAAACAGAAAAATTTCCGACGATAAAAGTTTGCAAGAAATGGGAGAAGTTGGGAGAGGAGGAGAAGGAATGATAAAGGGTTAGAAAGCACACTTAGAAGGGAAGGAGAGAGAGAAGGGGGAGGAGAGGGAGAGGTGAAAGAGGGAGAGGAGGAAGAGGGAGAGAAGGAGTGGAGAGGGAGGGGGGAAGAAAAGAGAGACACACAAGAGACAAAGAATACACAGAGAGAGAAAGAGAGAAGAGAGAGAGAGAGAGAGAGAGAGAGAGAGAGTAGAGAGAGGAGAGAGAGAGAGAGAGAGAGAGAAGAAAGAGAGAGAGAGACAGGACAGAAACAAAACATACTGATTAACAGACTGACACACACCACAAAAAAAGACCACCAGACACAGAGAAAGAGAAAGAGAACCAGACCCAAACAAAGAGAGAGAGAAAGAAAACAGAGAAGGAGACACAAAGGGACAGACAATAAAGTTTCATTGTCCACCGATCGTGTGTCGATGGCGCAGGCGGGGCAGGTGGGCGCCGCCCGTCAGTGGAAGGGGTATGTGGGGTATGTGGTGAAAGGGGCATGTTGGGGGTATTGGGTATGTGGTGAAAGGGGCAGGGGCATTGAATAGGTGGTGGGGGCATGTTGGGGTATTGGGTATGTGGTGAAAGGGGTTGTTGGGGGATATGTGGTGAAAGGGGCATTGGGGGTATTGGGTAAATGTGGTGAAAGGGGCATGTTGGGGTAATTGGGTAATGTGGTGAAAGGGATGTTGGGGTATTGGGTATGTGGTGAAGGGGCATGTTGGAGGGTATTGATATGTGGTGAAAGGGACATGTTGGGGGCATTGGGTATGTGGGTATGACGTCGCCACTCCTCTCTCTCATATCCTCTTGGTGGTATCTTGTCAGTTTCTTTGCTGTCCTTTTGTCGTTGTTTGTGGCGTGTGGTTGATGTGATTTTGTTTTGTTTGTTTTTTGTTTTGTTTGGGTGAGGTTTGGTTCTTTTTTATCCTCTTTTTCTAATTTGTATTTATTTGTTTGCCTCACTGTCTCGCTCTGTCTCTCTCTCAATTTGTCTCTGACTAATTAAATAAATAATATATTTATAATATAAATATACACACAAATAAAACATAAACCACACACAAACATATATAAATATATATATATAATAATATATATATATATATATATATATATATATATATATATATATATATATATATAATAATATATATATATATATATAATATAATATATTATATATATATATATATATTATATATATATATATATATATATTATATGGACAACACCACACACACCTCCCAAGACAACATTTACTTACAAAGCCTCTGACTTCGAGTGGCAGAATGACACGACTTTACCTGCGAAGAGAAGAAGCAAATATCAGTTTGGACCGAAAGAGGAAATAGGAGAGAGAGGAAAAGAAAAGGATTGTGAGAAAAGTTGAGGGAAAGAATAATATGGGAAGAGCGGGAAAAAAGTGAAATCAAGAGAAAGAAAAAGGAAAAGGAGAGAAAGGTAACCTGTGAAGAAAGAGAGGAATAGATAAAATAAAAAATAAGGAAGAATAAAAAAAGAAAAAAAAATAGAAGGAGAGAAGAGAAAGAAGATATCAGAAAACACATTATGGAGAAATTAATAGGAAACGATTGATATTAGGATGTGGAAATAAAAAATGGAAAGAAGATAATAGATGATAAATAGGGAAAGAGAAAGATAAGATAGATAAATAGATAGAGAAAGAGAAAGATATATACATAGATAGATAGAGTTTATAAGAAAACAAACGTAAGAATATGAAAATATGAAAATTGAAAATAAGATGAATGAGAAAGTAGACAGATATAAAAAAAAGAAATAAATAAAAAAAAATCCTAAAAATAAAAAAAAAAAAAACAGAAAAAAAAAGAGAAAAATAAAGAACCCGCCCTTCCCCTGCCACGGGCGGAGGGGCGGCCACGGGCGTGAAAGGAGCACCACGCCCGCCCACGCCGCCCATGTAAATGAAGGCCAAATGGAGTGCCTCACGGAGCGGCAACTCGGAGGAAATTGAGTTTGAGAATTACGGACTTTTATGGACGTGAAAACACACACACGCGCGCTCTTGAGTTGATGTGCATAATGATAGGAACGCAACATATACATACTTCATAATATAGATATATGCATACATATATACATGCATGTTTACATACGTTTATGCATATATTTATACATACATGCATAGATACATACATATAAGCATACATACATACTTATATACATACATACATACAGGCATACAAAAGGTATCATGTAATGATATGTATATATATATATATATATATATATATATAATATATATATATATATATATATAATATATATATATATATAGAGAGAGATAGAGAGAGAGAGAGGAGAGAGAGAGAGAGAGAGAGAGAGAGAGATAGAGAGAGAGAGAGAGAGAGAGAGAGAGAGAGAGAGAGAGAGAGAGAGAGAGAGGAGAGAGAAGAGAGAGAGATAGAGAGAGAGAGAGAGAGAGAGAGAGATTGTAGAAAGGTAGATAGATAAATTGACAGATAAATAAATAGATAGATAGAGAGACGGTGAGAGATAGACAGACAGAATCAAATGTAATGTTATCTCTTTCCGAAGGAGCGTCTGCCTGCCTTCCCTTCTCTCCTCTCCATCTCCTTCCCGAAATGAGGGCGAGGCAAACGATAACCTTTATTTTCCGGAAATCAATTTCCACTCCTTCTACCCGTCTTCCCTGTTTTCCTACCATCCTCTCCCTCTCTCCCCTCTCCCTCTCCTCCCTCTCTCACCCTTCTTCTCTCCCCTCGCTCCCTCCCCTCTCCTCCTCCTCTTTCCCCTCTCATCCCATCATTCTCCCCCCTCCCTCTCTCTCCTTCCTCTCCTCTGCCCCTCTTACCCTTCTGCCTCGTCACCTCGCCCTCTCTCGCCTCTCCCTCTTTCACCTCCCCCCTCTCCTCCTTTCCTCCTATGCCCCCTTCTCTCCCCTCTCCCTCTCTCCCTCTCCCTCTCCCCTCTCGCCCTTCTCACTCTCCTCTCCCTCTCACTTCTCACAACTGCTCCCCCTCTCCCTCCCTCTCTCCCCTTCTCCTCCCCTCTCCTCTCCCCTCTCTCCCCTATCCCTCCTCTCTCTTGCTCCTCTCCCCTACTCACCTCCCTCACCCCTCTCCCCTTTCCCTCTTCCCCTCTCCCTCTGCCCTCTCTCTTCCTCCTTCTCCTCCCCTCTCCATCTCTATCTCTCCTCTCCCCTCTCCTTCTCCCCCTCTCCCCTTCCCTCTCCCCCTCTTCCCTCTCTCTCCTTCCTCTCTCCACTCTCGCCCCCCCTCTTCCCGTCTTTCCCCTTCCCTCTCCCTCTCCCTCTCTCCCCCTCCCCTTCTCCTTCCCTCCCTCTCCCGTCTCTCAACCCTTCATCCATCCCCTCTCCCCCCTCTCTCACCCTCTCCGTCCCCTCTCCATCCTCTCTCCCTCTACCCTCTCCTCCCTTCCCCTCGTCCCCTTCTCTACCCTTTTTCCTCTTCCCCTCTCTCTTGTCCCTTACCCTCTCCCTCCTCACCTCTCTCCTCTCCATCTTCTCTCCCCTCTCCTCTCCCTCTCTACCCTTACTCCTCGCCCTCTCTTTCAATCAAAAATGCTTTTAAGGCTCGACCAATTTCCTTCTCCGTGTTTACCGACGGAGGGCAGAGATGAGAACCCTCCTACACCCTATTCCTGCCCCTCTTCCCCTCTTCCTCCCCTCTTCGTCCTGTTATCCTCCTTCTCCCTTTCCTCTCTCTCTGTCTACTTCTTTACCCTCCTTTCTCTTTTTCCCTTCTTTTACTTCCTCCATTCTGTCCTTTTCTATCCCCTTTCTCTCTCTTCTCTTTCTCTCTTCTTTCCAGCTGGTAAATTATTCTTCCTTCTCTCTTCCCTCTTTCCTCTGTGTCTCTTCTTTCTTCCTCCTTCCTTATCTCTTCTCCCTTCGTCTCCTTCCTTTCTTCTCTCTCTCTCTTCTTCCCTTCTCTCTCCCTTCCTTTTCCTTTGTCTCCTCTTACCTTTTCCTCTCTCCCTCCTTCCTCTCTCCTCCTCTCTCTCTCTTCTTCTCTTTCCCATCATCTTTCCCTCTCTCTCCCTCCTCCCCCTTCCTTCTCTCCTCTTTCTCGCCCTCCCTTCTCTCTCCTATCTCTCTCCTCCTCCCCTCCTTCCTCCCCTCCTCTTCTCCTCTCCCTCCTCCCTTCCTCCCTTCCCTCCCTCCTCCTCTCCCTCTCTCTCCCTCCTTCTCTCTCTCCCTCCTCTCCCTCTCTCTCCCTCCTCCTTTTCCCTTCCTCCTCCTTCCCTCTCTATCCTCCTCCTTCCCTCTCTCTCCCCTCCTCTCCCCTCTCCTCCCTCTCCCTTCCCTTCCTCCTCCCTCCCCTCTCTCTCCCTCTCTCTCCTACCCCTTCCGCCTCTCCCTCCCCTCTCCTCCTCCTCCCCTCTCCCTCCCCTCCTCTCCTACCCTTCCTCCCCTCTCCCCCTCCTCCCCTCCCTCTCCTCCCCGCCCCAGGGTGATGAGACATGTCCCCGCCCTCATTACCACGTGTGTTAACCTCCCCTCTGCCTTTTCCCCTCCCTTCTGTTGCCTCCCTTTTGGCTTCTTTGTACCTCCTCCCCTTGCTTCTATCTCTCTTTCTATTTTTTCTCTTCTGCTATTCTCTTCTCCTGTCGCTTCATTTTCATTTTTGTTTCTTTCCCTCTTTCTCAGTTTCTTTCTTTCTTTCTTCAATTTTTAGTTTCTCTTTTTTTCCGGCTTTTCATTCTTTCGTTCTCCCTTTTTTTTTATCTCTCTCTCCTCTCTTCTCTCTCTCTCTCTCTCTCTCTCTCTCTCTCTCTCTCTCTCTCTCTCTCTCTCTCTCTCTCTCTCTCTCTCTTCTCTCTCTCTCTTCTCTCTCTTCTCTCTCTCTCTCTCTCTCTCTCTCTCTCTCTCTGCTCTCTCTCGCTCTCTCTCTCTCTGCTCTCTCCCTGCTCTCTCTCTCTCTGCTTAATTCATTTTGCGCGTGCGTGTACCAGTGAAAACAGATTGCATTGTGCACGCAGGCAACGGGTCCGGAGGCATCCATTCCGCTAAGTAGACAGACGAACAGTAGCTTAATGAGACTAGAAATAGATAGGTGCGTGAGGAAGCGTAGATAAGTAGAGGTAGATTAATGACGCAAATGTACACACCACACACACACACACACGCACACACACACACCAAACACCACACACACACACACACACACAACACACACACATAGAGAGAGATATAGATAGATTGATAGATTGATAGATTGATAGATTGAGAGATAGATAGATAGGATAGAGAATAGATAGGATAGATAGAGAGAGAGAGAGAGAGAGAGATTGATCGATAGATAGATAGATAGAGAGAGAGAAGGGAGAGAGAAGAGGGGGGGATGAGATGCCGATAGACGTAGAATAATAGATAGAATTTGAGTTAGTGTAGAGGCATAAATGTAGGTAGGCATATGTAGGCAGATAGATGTGGATAAAATACATAGATAAATATATGTATATATATATAGGCGCTTCAGCAGATATAGACAGAATGCAGATAGTCTCAGATAGATATAAAAAGACAGATAGATGCAGACAAACGTAAATAGACAGATACATATATATAGATAGACGTAAATAGACAGATATAGATACACGTAAATAGACAAATAGATATAGATACACGTAAATAGACAGATGCATATACATATAGATGTGTCGACAGATAGGCACGCGAGGTGAAGGCACGTGGGCGTGGAGAATAGGTGGCGGGCGTGGGCGTGGATGCTATGTCTAAATGTCACGAGAATGTTTTACGTCGATCTTTTCTCCTTCTCTTCCTTTTTTGCTTTTGCTTTTTTGTCTTCTTATTCTCCTTCTCTTCTTTTTTTTTTGTTTTGTTGCTTTTGTTTTTTATTTTGTTTCTTTTTTTCTTTATTTCTTCTTTTCCTCTGTCTCTTCTCCCTCCCTTTAATCTTTCTCCAGCTCTCCCTTATCCTCCTTCTTCCTTATCTCCCTCCGTCCCTGTTTTCCCCTTCACCTCCTTGCCTTCTCCCCTTCCCTCCCTTTTCTTTTCTCCCTCCCCCTCCTCTCTGTCCTTCCCCATTTCCCTCCCTCCTCTCTCCCCCTTGCCCTTTCCCTCCTCCCTCTTTCCTCCTCTCCTCTCCTTCTCCTCTTGCCCTCCTTTCCCTCTTCCCTTCCTCTCCTTCTTTTCTCTCTCTCTTCCTCTTCTCCCTTTCCCCTCCTCCCTTCCTTTCTCCCCTCCCTTCCTCTCCTTCCCCACCCTCTTCTCGCAGCAAAATCTGATTAGCATCGCCTCTTAAATTCCACCTTCTACACATTCTTTCCTTCGTCCTCTTAAATTTTACCTCTTACTCATTCTTCGCTTCGTCCTCTTAAATTCCTCCTCTTACTCATTCTCTCCTTCGCCCTTTACCTTCGCCGGGCAAGGTCGCACAGGGGTTCGTAATTCGTTCAGGAAAATGAACATTTGGTAACTCAATCTTCTCTTCCTTTTTCCGATTTTCTTTTTTTCTTTCTTTTTTCTCGAGGTTATATTTACTGATTTACTTTTTTTTTTTTGCCTTTTCTTTTTTATCTTTCTGTCTATTTATATTCCTCTCCTTTCTCTCTCTCTCTCTCTCTCAATCTCTCATTCTCTCATTCCCTCCTTTCCTCCTTCCCTCCTCTCTCTCTTTTCTATTATTTTAACCCTCTCTCTCTCTCTCTCAATCTCTCATTCTCTCATTCCCTCCTTTCCTTCTTCCCTCCTCTCTCTCTATTTATCTATTTAACTCTCTCTCTCTCTCTCTCTCTCTCTCTCTCTCTCTCTCTCTCTCTCTCTCTCTCTCTCTCTCTCTCTCTCTCTCTCTCTCTCTCTCTCTCTCTCTCTCCCTTCTCATTTCCCTTCCCCTTCACCCCCTACTGTGCTAATGGATCTCACTCCACCCATACCTAACGTCCCTGAGAAGGTCACACACGTAAAATAAATAAGAGTACAAAAAAAGAAAGAAAAACGAAAAAAAGAAAAAGTAAAAAAAAAAAAAAAAAAAAAAAAAAAAATCTGGTAACTGTCACACGCGCGAAAGCTATAAATACCGGCCCCTCGAAGCGCGGGCTTAGCAGACTGTCGCCGCACTTGAGGGTAAAAGGTCGGCGTGCGATTAGGCTGATGGATTGATCACGCTTTTTGTGAAGCTCTGCCGGTCGCCTTCCTTCCTCTCTCTTATCTCTTTTCTCTCTTTTTCTTTCTTCTCCATCTCTCTCTCTCTCTGTACTTCCTTCACACACACATTCTCTGTCTCTGTCTGTCTGTCTGTCTGTCTCTCTCTCTCTCTCTCTCTCTCTCTCTCTCTCTCTCTCTCTCTCTCTCTCTCTCTCTCTCTCTCTCTCTCTCTCTCTCTCTCTCTCTCTCTCTCTCTCTTCTTCATCTCTTCTCTCCTTCCTTCCCGTATTCACTTAATTTGAACAATAAAATGAAGACAATACCTATCTTAATAAACAAAACAAAAACATACAAAAATCGGAAAATTATATACTTTCCGACGAAGCAAAAAAATAAAATAAAAAATAAAAAAAAAAGTAGCAATTGAATTCATGTGGTATTTTCTCAGCTGAGAAACAGAAGATGGAGAGAAGAGAGGGAGAAAGAAGATGGAGAAAACGAGAATTAGAGAATAGGAAAGATCGATGGAAAGAAACGAGAATTGGAGGAATTGGAGGAAAAAAATAGATGGAAAAGGAGAAATGGAAGAATGGTGAAAAAAAATGAATGGAAAGAATTAGAGAATGGAGAAAAAATAGATTAAAAATGGAAAGAAAATTCTGTACGAAAGAGAGAAAGCGTGACAAGATAAACTGAGAGAAGAAGGAAAAAAGTGAAATTAAGAAAGAAAAAGAAAAGGGCAAAATGAAAAGGAGTGTTAACACAAGAAAAAATGGAGATAAAAAAAACTAAGAAAGGAAAAATGGAAGAGGACTGAGAGAAGGTTCCGGACGACTGTACAAACGAGAAGACACATAAACCATGAGAAAGATCGTCACCATGGCGGTCCAATCAGAGGCTCCGGCTTACCTAATTACTTCTTACAGTCTGCTCTCTTTCATGAGGATACTCAACCTTACGTTTGTTTCTCTACCGCAACTGATCAGCCATTCATCCAATTCAACCTTCTACTTCCCTTCTTCTGGTCCTCATCTATCACTATATCTCCCACATGGTTCTTTCACTTACTTCTTTTCCCCACCTATTGCGTTGCGAGCGCTGCGGAATAAACCAGGGGGAAAAAAAATGTTTCTTTTCGTTATTTTCCTTCTTCTCCAGTTTACCTCATTCTGTCCCTTCCTTCCCTTCTTCCTCTCCCTTTTTTTCTCCTCTCTCTTTTTAACTTCCTCTTTTCCATTTTCTCTCTTCCCCTTTTTCTCCNGAGAGAGATGCAGAAAGAGAAGAGAGAGAGAGAAAAGAAAAGAATGGGAAGGAGATGAGAGAGAGAAGAGAGAGAGAGAGATAAGAGATGAGAGAGAGAGAAGGAAAAAAGAAAGAGAGGATCAGATAAGAGAAAGAAAATGGAGAGAAGAAGAGGAAGGAGAGAAGGAGAGAAGACAGAAAGACAGTAGAGGAGAGAGAAGAGAGGAGAGAGAGAGAGAGATTGAGTAAGAAAGAGAGGGAGAGAAGAGAGACGTAGAGAATCAAGAAAGGAGAAGAGAGATGAGACGAGATGATAAGATGAAGAGAGAGAAGGGAGAGAGAGAGAGATGAGGAATGGCTGAGAAAGAAAGACAGACTAGAGAAAGAAAGAGATAGATAAAGATATATATATAACAGAACGAACAGACAGACAGACGTCAGACATATATTAACGAAGCCAAAATAAGCTACTTACAAAAAGTTATTTATCGTAAAAACCCGTCTTTCCCTTCCAAAGTTTGAGAAAGCAATAGTTGATCGGAAAATCGAAGAAAAATATGAAATAGAAAGAGACAAAAGAAGAAACGAGGAAATAAATTGAAAAAAGTAGTGTAGGATTTTCAAAAGAAGGAAAAAAGAAGAAAGGGAAGGAAAATTAAGAGGGAAAGGAAAGAAGCAGATTAAAGAAAGAAAGAAAAAAGAAGGAAAAAGAATTAAGAAAAAACGAAGAAAGGAAAAAAGGAGAAAAAAATAGAAAAAGAAAGAAAGAAAAGAGAAAGAGAATTAGAAAAAGAAAGAAATGAAAAAAGGAGGAAAAAACAGAAAAGGAAAGAAAGAAAAGAGAAAGAGAATTATAAAAAGAAAGAAAGGAAAAAAAGAATTAGAAAAAGAAAGGAAAAAAGAGAAAAAGAAATGAAAAAGAAAGAAAGAAGTTAAAAAGCGGGAAAAAGTATAGAGGAAAGAGAGAGGAAGAGAGAGAGCGAGCGGCAGAGGAGAGAGAGAAAGAGAGAGATGAGAGAGAGAGAGGAGAGAGAGAGAGAGAGAGAGAGAGGAGGAAGAGAGAGAGAGAGAGAGAAGAGAGAGAGAGAGAAGAGTAGAGAGAGGAATAAGAGAGAGAGAGGAGAGAGATGAGAGAAGAGAGAGAGAGAAAGAGAGAGACAGAACAGAGAGACAGACAGAGAAGCAGAGAGAAAGACACAGAAGAGAGAGAGGAGAAGAGAGAAGAGAGAGAGAGAGAGAGAGAAAGGAGATAGATGAAGAGAGAGAGAGAGAGAGAGAGAAAGAAGAGAAAGAGAGAGAGAAAGAAGAGAGAAACAAATAAATCACGTCAATAAACAAGGATGCTCTTCCACTCGTCATCTGGATGTCAGAGTGCTCACTTCCATCTTTTTTTATTTCTCTTTTCTTTTTTTCATGTTTTTTTTCTTCTTCTCTTTTCTTGTATCTTTCTTGGCTTTTCCTCTGAATTTTATTACTAATTTCTTTTAGTTTTTCCTTGAGCTGTTGATTCTCTGTTTTCTCTCTTTTCTTTTCCTTCTTGTTCATATTCTTATTCTTTTATTTTCCTTTAGTTCTTTGTTTTTCTTATTTTTTTCTTTTCTTTTCTTTTTTTTTTGTTATTTTCTTTTATTTTGTCCTTCATGTCCTTTATTATTGGTATCATTTTTTTTTCTTTTCTTTCTTTTCCTCGAAATCTTTTTATCTAATCTTATTCTTTTCATTGAATTCTTGCACTTTCTTTTTTTCATAATTTTCTTTATCTTCACCTTTCCTTTCCCTCACGTTCTTGATGAATAAGCAACTTTTTTTTTATGTATTATATATATTTTTATCTATTTTCTTCATCTAATTCTTAGGTGTGTTGGATCCTCGTGTTTCCTTTAACTTTCCTTTCTCTTTTTTATTTTCTCTATTTGTTTAACTTTACTTTGGTTTAAGTTACTTATTTCTCTTTGTCTTTCCATGTTTCTGTCTGTCTGCTTTTTCTCTTTATTTCTGTTTCTCTTTTCCTTTTCCTCTCCCTCTCTTTGGCTTAAGTTACTTATTTGTATGTCTGTTTATTTTTCTATGTTTCTTTCTTCCTGCCTGTCTGTCTGTTTTTTTTCTCTTTATCTCTGTTTTTCTCTTCCTATTTCTCTCTTTGGTTAAATTTACTTATTTGCCTGTCTGTCTGTCTTCTATTGTTTCTGTCTCTTCCTGTCTGTCTGTTTTTCTCTTTATCTCTGTTCACTTCTTCTATTTCTCTCCCCGTCTTAGTATCTCTTCATCATGCATTGTTTTATTATATTTCCTTTCTTTTCACAATTTCTCATCACATGCTCGCTTATATTATAAATTATTATTTTAATTTTTTAGTAAAATAAAGTCCATTTAATTATTTTTTTTTTTTGGGGGGGAATTTTGTGTGTTACTATTGTAATAATTAAGCTGTCAATGATATGCGAAGCTATTGTGAGGAATATGTTTTTAATCTCTCTACTCTCTCTCTCCCTCTCATCTCTCTCTTCTCTCTCTCTTTTCCTCTTTCTCTCCCTTCCTTCCTCCCTTCTCCCCCCCCTTTCTAATAATTAATAATATAAATTATATTATAATAATAAATATAATATATTATTATAATAATATATAAATATATATATTTCTTTTCTTTTTTTTTTTTCTTTCAGATTTCAAAATTATCTAACCTCGTCCAAGAATTCTAATCCTATTCTCACCTTTTCTCATAAATTTCCCTTTTCTCACTTGCCTCCTCTTTTATCGAGTCGTACCCTCACCCTCCATGCATCTTTGCTGACACTTCTCTCTTTCTCCTTTTTTTTATCACGTCTTTCTTAGTCCATATTCCGCGTCCACAGCCCATATATTCGGAGTGTTGAGCTGTACCCCCATTCACTTCGGTTAGCTATTGAAGTGAAAGGATTTTGGGGACGAAGGAGAAGAGGGAGAGGAAGAAGGAGGGAGTGAGGAAGGAAGAGAGAGGAGGAGGAGGGATTAGTAGGAGATGTGGAGGAGGGAGGAGGAGAGGGAGGAAGGAGAGGACTAAGAGGAAGAGAAGAGGAAGGAGAGAGGGTAGAGAGAAGGAGAAGACGGAAAGGAAGAGGAGGGAGGAAGGAAGGAAGAGTGGAGGAGGAGAAGGAGGAGGGAGATGGGAGGAGAGAGGAGGAGAGGGAGGAAAAGAAAGCAGAGAAGAGAGAGGAGAGAGAGAGAACAGAGAGAGAGATGAGAGATGAGAGATAGAAGACGAGAGAGAGAAAGAGAGATAGGAGAGAGAGAGAGAAAGAGAAGAGAGAGAGAAAGATAAGAGAGTAGAACGAGAGTGTCCCAGAACTATCGGTATTTTATAGGACTTTTTCGTCACTATACTTTTATATTTTTTATTCTTTCCTTCGGTCGGTCACTGTTACTTGCCTTAATACTTCGTTTCTCCTTAAATGGATAAGTGTGGATAAAGTGATGTGAGGTCGATTGGGTAAAATTAATTAGGTCAGATATTGAAAAGATGATGAGCTGATGATGAATTTAAGTATGTGAGTTCTGCAAATACTCAACTCTTGTCAACATTATACTTCACTATACTTTTAATTAGTTATTCGTTAAAACACATCACTGACTGATTAGATAATAATAATAATAATAATAAATAATAATAATAATAATAATAATAATAATAAATATAATAATAATAATAATAATAATAATAAATAATAATAATATAATGATAATAATATAATAATAATAATAATAATAATAATAATAATAATAATAATAATAATAATAATAATAACAATAAAAAGATTAGCTCTAATACCATTTTTTCTATTCGATCAACAAGCATTCTTCAACTTCCTTTCAACTTTCCGCAACAACGCTGGCTCATCTGCATACTGTCTGGAAGCGAATACAACCTTCCAGTATTTTCTCTATTCTCTTGACACTCCCACTCCCCATTTTCTACAGTCTTTGCAACCTTCATCGTGCCAATATTGAATCCTGTTATGACAAGGCCTCTCAACACGAAAAGGTTTGCAATAGATTTTCATTATTTTTTTGATTTTGCTCATTTCATTTTTTTTTCTTTTTTTTTCTTTTTCTTCTTCTCTGGATGTCGTTCATTATTTTTTTTTTTTTCATTTCATTTTTTTTCTTTTTTTTTTTCTTCTCTGGATGTCGTTCATGATTTTTTTGATTTTGCTCATTTCATTTTTTTTCTTTTTTTTTCTCTTCTTCCTGATGTCGTTCATATTTTTTTATTTTTCATTTCATTTTTTCTTTTTTTAATCTTGTCATTTTAGAATTTCCAATTCCCTATTGTAATTCCTATATTTTTCCTTCTTGTAGGTCATTTAGTTTCTCATTTGTTCTTCTTAATTATTTTTTTTGTTATATTTCATTATTTTTTAAAGCTTCTATTTATATTATCTTAAATTGTTTTCCGTATCTTTCGTTTTCTTTTCTTTTTCTTCTTCTTTTTAGGGATAAACTCTATTAAATTCAATACTAAATTCTATATCGGTATTGCACTAGCAATTACCTCCCCCCCCCCCCAGAAAAAAAAGTAGAGAGAGAGAGAACAGAGAGAGAGAAGAGAGAGAGAGAGAGAGAGAGAGAGAGAGAGAGAAGAGAGAGAGAGAGAGAGAAGAGAGAGAGAGAGAGAGAGAGAGAGAGAAGAAAGAGAGAGAGAGAAGAGAAGAAGAGAGAGAAGAGAGAGAGAGAGAATCAAGTAACGAAAGAGAGATCAAGTACGAAAGAGAGAGAAAGAGAGAGACAGAGAGAGAGAGAAAGAGAGAAGAGAGAGAAGAAGAGAGAGAAGAGAGAGAGAGAAAGAAGAGGAGAAGAGAAGAGAGAGAGAGAGAGAAAGAGAAAGAGAAAGAGAAAGAGAAAGAGAAAGAGAAAAGAAGAAGAGAAGTAAAGAGAAAAGAGAAAAGGAGAAAAGAAAAAAGAGAGAGAGAGAGAAAGAGAAAAAAAGAAAAGAAAAGAAGAGAGAAAGAGAAGATGAAAAAGAAAAGAAAGAGAAATAAAGAAAGAAAAAGAAAAGAAAATGAAAAGAAAGATGCCCCAGAAAATCGTTATTACCCACACTATAAAATCCGCAAGCTCTCGCTATATACCAATTTCGGAAATTCTGCAGCTTTTTAGAACAATTTTTGGTTTTGAGTAAATTTCTCCTCGGTCACACTCATAACGGGCGTGTGTCT
>NW_020872642.1:148003-154326 GCF_003789085.1 Penaeus vannamei
TCTCCTCTGAGGGACTAACTCCTTGGGGGTCGCTTATCGGTGTCTTGGGATTTTGCTGTTTTCGTT
The DNA here is from genome assembly GCF_003789085.1 of Penaeus vannamei. Lineage (NCBI taxonomy): Eukaryota > Metazoa > Arthropoda > Malacostraca > Decapoda > Penaeidae > Penaeus > Penaeus vannamei. The sequence goes on from NW_020872642.1 coordinate 148,070, forward strand.
ATTATCATTATCGATTGTGGATGCTGTTTGTTATTTCTTTTATTGTTTTGTTTTGAATTGTTTATTATTTTTGGTGTTATTATTGTTGTTGTTGTTGTTATGGTCATTGTCCTTATCATTATCGTTGTTTATACTATTGTTAGTATTATTAATTTTATCATCAATATTATGATTGATTATCATATCATTGTATTACCATTATCATACAAATACTATCATTATTATTGTAATTGTCAATATCATTATTACTGTTATAATTTTTGTCATGATCAGTTTTATTATTATCATTATTATTATAGTAAGCTATATAAAGAACCACACTAAAAATAAGGGGTTTAAACCACCAAAAGCGTCAGTGCAGGTCAAGATACAGCCAAGAAAGAATGAAAGAATAGAAAGTCAAGTAAGATAAACATATTAGCTGATCTTTTAAACTTATCGAGAGTCGGAGAAGTTACAATCTCTGAAGGCAATCTATTCCAAAGTCTAAAAATAACAGTAAAAAAAACATCTAGAAAACTGACTTGTAGACGATCGACTTACATCAAATGTCATTGAATTAAGGGTCATAGAACTTCTGGTAACTCTTGCAGGTTGATAAAAATCAGATAAAAACTTATAGAGGGGATGTGAATTATCGGTTATAATTTGTATAAGACTAAAAGAGCCCGATAACCCTACGATGTCCAATGTCCAAATTTAAGTCAGACAGGAGAAATTTAATGGAATTAAAAGAACGATGAAGCAGTCTCAAGTGTGAGTCTGCAGCAGATAACCGTACAGGAGAACAATACTCAAAATGAGGCAGAATAAAAAAGAAACACCTACGCGTAATGTAGTCATCTAGATTAATGATGCCTAACTTGATGAAATTGCATATTCCTAGCAATTCAAATGTAGAGTCAAGGTTACACAATACTCAAATGAGGCAGATAAAAAGAAAGAAGCATCAAGTAATGGTATTATCTTCATAGATCTTCTTACACATACGAATGATGCCTAATTTAGATGAAATTGCCCAGGACATATTCCTAATATGCAATTCAAGTGTAAGCTTGAATCAAAGGTTACACCTAAGAGCTTCAGGTTATCCACTGAAGTGATTAAGACTCCATTAATCAGCAGACTTGGATGCTGAGGCAACTGCGTTCGAGACCGACTCACAATCATTTATTTAGACTTTGTAGGATTTTAATTTCATGCCCCACCGAGAGCACCACGATTGAATTATCATTAGGTCTACAGTGAGACTGTCAGCTACTATTTGCCTAGTTGCCGGAGAAGGAATATTAGCATAGAGAGAAGTATCATCAGCATATGCCAACATGTTATTGGTAATGCCAGACCACATATTGCCTTGTATATAAGATAAAGAGCAAAGGGCCAAGAACATTACCCTGAGGAACCCCAGAAGACACACGGGAATACGAGCTAAAACTACCATCAACATGACACGCTGCTGCCTACCAATTTAAAAATTCAGTTTAAATACTTAAAACTTTCCCCACCAACAAACATAATTAACAACATTAAACCCTTGTGATTAACAGTGTCAAAAAATCCAGCGAGACAAGTCTTGATTTCATTGACCCTTATCTAAAGCAGACTGCATTTCATGCATCATTGCAGCCGAGTCCCTTTCTAAAACCAAACTGAGTCTCTGTAAGAAACGGACTCAAATATACAGAAAGACGTTGGACCAGCAAACGTTCAAAAACCTTGGATAAAATCGGTGTAATTGAAATGGGCCTATATTCAGTAGGTGAAAACTGTAGTGGGCCCTTGGAATAGGGGTAACATTACCAAAGTGCAAGCACTCTGAAAATGACTATTTGCGAACTAAAAGGCTTAAGATTACGGCTAATTTAGGAGCTAATTACCATTTAGTCTTTAAAATCAAAGGAAACAGCTTTTAGGCTCTACTCCACCATATTCATCTAATCTGATAAAAGATACTTGATTTCAGAGGACCTGAAAGCAAATGAATTAAAGCATGGCAATGGGCGACATGAAAGAGTAAGTTAAATATATGCTAACTTTGTTAAAAAAAAAAAAAAAAAAAAAAAAATCTGTTAACAAGGTAGCATTCTTAAACGGACTATACGTAACACTACCATCAGGTTTTATTAAAAGAGGAATGGAGGACTCAAGACCAAACAGAGATGCTTTAAATATTGACCACCATTTATGAAGCTATGAGGCTTGTGAGAGAGAACTTCTTTCAAATGAGCATTATACTCAGATTTGGCCTCCTTATAAACACTATTTGCTGTATTTCGCATGACAACATAATTCTCCCAACAAAGACGAGTACGATTAGCAGACCAGAGATTGTAGGCAGCATGTTTGTCCCTATAAGCCTGGTGACACCGTTCATTAAACCATGCTTCATTATGTAAACGAGATTTAAGTTCCTGGGTACAAACTTCGTTATGATGTCCAATAATAACATGTTCAGAGCTTTAACAGGACAAGGAGTGAACATTTCGCCAAACAATGCTATCAAAAGCAGTATTATCATCATTATTATCATTATTATTATTGTCATTATGATCGTTATCATCATAATTATCATCATCATCACTAATTTTTATTATCATCATTATCATTATATTATCATCATGTTATTATTGTTATCATCATTATTATTATTATCATTATTATTATTACTATCATTATTTTTTGTTAGTAACATCATCATTATTAATATTATCTTTACTACAACTGATGGTGCAAGTAATAGTCCTAATAATAGTAGCAGTAACCTTAGCATTAGCAAAAGTAGTAGTTGTTGTAATAAAAGTAGTAGTACTAGTAACCTTAGCATCAGTGATAGTAGTAGTACTAGTTGTAGTAATAGTAATAGTAATCAGTAACCTAACATCAGTGGTAGTAGTAGTAGTAGTAGTTATAATAGTAATAGTAATAGTACATAATCATCTTTTATAAGTACGTTTTCATCAAGAATTATCGACTTATCTCATAATCTTTACATTTTCACTCGACGGCAACCCCCACTGATGATTCGAGAAAGGCCATTAGACTTAACTTGCTCCATCGTGAACCATTAAGCCCTTAATCAGGGAAGAGCACCATGAAGTCCTCTTAAGTCATCTTCAAATGCACCTTAAGTCGCCAAACGCAGCTGCAGTCAGTCCTCAAGCATTACCCAATTCATCACAAGTCACAAGTCATCTTACAGTCCATCTCGTCATCGCCTGAAACACGATAAGTCATCCTGAACTGCACACTCCCGAGTCATCTTCATCAAGTACACTTAAGTCCTCCCAAAGTTCGTCTTAAGTCGCCCTCAAGTTGATACTTTTTTTTTCTCTCTCTCTCAAATATGTCTCTGATTTTGCAGGAGGAGAATGAACAGCAGATCAATACCGCTGAGTTGGGTGCTACTCGTTCTGATTGCTGCCTCAGGTAAGCTCTCTCAAGGTCGTGGCCTGTGGTGGCTCTTGATACAATAATGATAATGATAATGATATAATAATAATAATAATAATACGCGTGTGTGTATGTGTTCTGATTGCTGCCTCAGGTAAGCTCTCAAGGTCTGTGGTGGCTCTTGATACAATATGATAATGATAATGATAATATAATAATAATAATAATAATAATACGCGTGTGTGTGTTATGATTGCTGCTCAGGTAAGCTCTCTCAAGGTCGTGGACTGTGGTGGCTCTTGATACATAATAATAATAATAATAATAATAATAATAATAATAATAATAATAATAATAATAATACGCGTGTGTGTGTGTTATGATGCTGCCTCAGGTAAGCTCTCAAGGTCGTGGCTTGTGGTGGCTCTTGATACAATAATAATAATGATAATAATAATGATAATAATACGCGTGTGTGTGTTATTTATAATAATAATGGAATAAGATAATATGAAATAATACGCGTGTGTGTGGTTTTTTCATTACTATCATCATTATTAATCGTTACTTTTTATTGTTAATGTATTGTTTCATCATATTACTTTGAAATTATTATATTATCATTATATTGTTCATCATTACTTTTATTGTTAATGTTATTATTTCATCATTATTACTTTTGTTATTTTTATCATTATCATTCTTCTTCTTATCATTATTATTGTCATCATTTTTGGAACTATCAGTACTATTAATATATTATCATTATCCTTATTATGATTATTCATATTGTGATTTCCTTTATGTGTTATCTTTTTATTATTAGCATTAATGACATTATCTTCTCATTATCATCCTGATGGTTATTATCATCTATATTATTACTATCATCAGTATTATTATCTTTAAGATCATTACATTTATATACATTTATTCATCATTATCATTGTTGCAGCCCACATTATTCCATTTCATTCTTACTTTTTTCTTATTCCTATGTTTATTGCAATTCTTCCTATTATTCGTATAATGCTAATAATGATGATGATAATAATGATAATCATTATGATCATCATGATTACTATTTTTTTTTGTAGGTGTCACCGTTAGTGTCATAGATATATGTTCTAACAGTTGTCATTATTGTCATTATCGTTATCATGATCATCATTATATTCAGAAGGAGAGAAAAGAAAGAAAGAGAAAAGAAAAAGAAAACAAAACAAAACAAAACAAAAACAAAAACAAAAACAAAACAAACAAACAAACAAAACAAAACAAAACCATCATCACAACAACATCAACAACAAACCCATACCATAAAAAAAACAGCAACATACAATAACAAAAAACAATAACAAAAACAAAACCTAACCACGTCAACAACAGCGAAATGCAGTTATTACGATGAAATTCGCAATCGCAAATTCGGTTCTCTTGACGGAGCGAAGAAAAAGGCGAGCGATGCAAATTGCGTCATACAAAACACGCAAAAAAAGAAAGAAAAGAAAGAGAAGAGAAAAGAAGAGAGAAAAAGGAAAGAGAGAGAGAGAGAGAGAGAGAGAGAGAAGAAGAAAGGAGGAAGAGAGAGAGAGAGAGAGAGAGAGAGAGAGAGAGAGAGAGAGAGAGAGAGAGAGAGAGGTAAAGAAAGAAGAAAGAGATGAAGGAAAGAAAGAAAGAAAGAATGAATGAAGGAAAGAGAGAGGAGGAATGAATGAAAGAAAGAAGAAAGAAAGAAAGAAAGAAAGAATGAATCAAAGAGAGAAAGAAAGATAGAAAAAGAAAGAGAGAAGAATGAATGAATGAATGAAAGAAAGAGAGAATGAAGGAAAGAAAGAAAGAAAGAAAAAAATGAAAGAGAGAAAGAAAGTAAGAAAAGAGGTAGGTTCTTGCTTAAAAAGAAATAAACATATCAAATCAAAAAAAGTAAATAAGAATTATGACAAACACGAAAAAAACGAAAGAAAGAAAGAAAACAGGTAAGTTCTTAATTAAAAAAAATAATAATAAACATAATAAATAATAAATAAAAAAGTAATAACAAAAATAATAAAAACAAAAAACAAAAACAAAAACGAAAGAAAGAAAGAAAAAAGATAGTTTCTTACTTTTAAAAAGATAATAATAATATACATAATAAATAATAAATCAAAATAATAAGAATAGTAAAAAAACACGCAAAAAAAGGAAAAAACAAAAACAAAACGAAAGAAGTAAATAAAACAGGTAGGTTCTTACTTTAAAAAATATAATAAATGATAAATAAAAATAATTACAAAATTAATAAGAATAATATTTAAAAAACACAAAAAACAACAACAAAAACGAAAGAAAGAAAACGAAAGAAAAAGAAAACAGGATGAAAAAGAAATTAAAAAAAAACGAAAAAAAAGAAAGAAACAGATAGACTCTTACTTAAAAAAAAAAAAAAAAAAAAGATAAAATAATGTAGGCACGTATTGCATCGGTATAATTCCCTTTAGGTCTTGCAATACCATTAGTGAGTGAATAAGTTCGCTGAATTTGAATTTGGCAGAATATCTCTTGGAAAAAGAATAATGTGAGTTTTTTCTTTTTTTTTGTTTTGTTTTGTTTTGTTTTTTGTATAGTCCGTGAATTTCTTTCGTCTTGGGAGAACTAGTGAATGAAAATTGGATTTTTATCATTATTTTTTTTTTTTTTTATTATATATTATTATTTTATTTATTTATCTTATTTATTATTTTTTACCTTTTTTGTTTCCATTTTTTTTTTTCTTCTTTTATTTCTCGTAAATGTTTCTTCCAAATAACAAAAGAACGTGTTATTCGTATTCAGAAAATGAAATAATATTACTGAATCTTTCAACGTACATATAATGATAA
>NW_020872642.1:155130-169092 GCF_003789085.1 Penaeus vannamei
GTGGATATTAGTGTAGGTTTGGAGTATTGGAGTTTTTGTGGGGGGGGGGGTCCTGTGTGTGTGTGTTTGGGTGTGTGTGTGTGTGTTTGGTTGTGTGTGTGTGTGTTTTTGTGTGTTGTGTGTTTGGTTGTGTGTGTTGTGTGTGTGGTGTGTTTGGTTTGTGTGTGTGTGCGTGTGTGTGTTTGTGTGTGTGTGTTTGTGTTGTGTGTGTGTGTGTGTGTGTTTTTGGTTGTGTGTTTGTGTTTTGGTGTGTGTGTGTGTGTGTGTGTTGTGATAAGCGATGTGTGTGTTTGGTTGTGTGTGTGTGTGTGTGTGTGTGTATGTGTGTGTGGTGTGTGGTTTGTTTGGTTGTGTGTTTGGTTGTGTGGGTGTGTGTGTGTGTTTGGTTGGACTGGTGTGTGGTGTGCTGTGGTGTGTGTGTGTGTGTGTGTTTGTTGTGTGTGTGTGTGATGTGTGTGTTGTTGTGTGTGTGTGTTGTGTGTGTGTGTTGTGTGTTTGGTTGTGTGTGTTTGTGTGTGTGGGTGTGTTGTGTATGTGTGGTGTGGTGTGTGTGTGGCGGTGTTGTGTGTTTGGTTGTGTGTGTGTTGTGTGTGGTGTGGTTGCGTGTTGTGTGCCATCGTGTGTGGTCTGGTGTGTGTGTGTGTGTTGTTTGTGTGTGTGTGCGTGTTGTTGTGTGTGTTGGTTGTGTGTGTGTGTGTGTGTGTTTGTGTGTGGTGTGTGTGTGTGTTTGTTGTGTGTGTGTGTTTGTGCTGTGTGTGTGGTGTTGTGTGTGGTTTGGTGTATGTGTGTGTATGTGTTATTTATTGTATGTTTTATTGGTGTTATACTGTGGAGGTACCTTTTTAGTATTCTAGCAAAGAGTCTATGTATCATCAGGTAATGAACTTCCTATATAGAAAGACAATAAAAGTAAAACTTAAAATTAATAATAATGATAATATATATACCAAAAAATTACACATAACAAACAAAACAATATGAACCTATAAGCACAAAACAAAACAAAATATGAACCTATAAACAAAACAAAAACAAAAAACAAACACTTCCAGCATATCGAATCGAACCGGAAGAATACGACATATAAACTTTATAACCTGTCTTTTTTTAGCTCTTTTTTTTTTTTTTTTTTTTTTTTTTTTTTTTTTTTTTTTTTTTTTTGGTTTTGTTCTCCGCCGGAAATACCCAAATAAAGCTTATAACCTGTCTTTTTTTTAGCTTCTTTTTTAGTTTTTTTTTTTTTTTTTGTGCTTTGTTTTGGTTTTTTGTTTCTCCCGAAGAATACACCAATAAAGTTATAACCTGTCTTTTTTTAGCTCTTTTTTTTTTTTTTTTTTTGGTTTTGTTTCTCCCCGGAAGAATAACCAGATGAGTTATAGGACCTGTCCCTTTTTTTAAGGCCTCTTTTTTTTTTTTTTTTCTCCCCCAAGAATATTCACAATAAACTTTATAACCTGTTCTTTTTTTTAGCTCTTTATTTTTATTTTTATTTTATTTATTTTTTTTGTTTTCTCGCCGGAAGAATACACAATTAACTGTATAACCCTGTCTTGTTTTTTAAGACTCTGTTTTTTTTTTTTTAGCTCTCATTTTTTTTCTCATTCCCGGAGAATACACAAATAAACTTATAACGCATTTTTTTTTTTAGCTCTTTTTTTTTTTTTTTTTTGGTTCTTGTTTCCAGCCCGGAAGAATACAACAATAAAACTTATAACCTGTCTTTTTTTTTAGTTCTTATTTTTTATCTTTTTTTCTTTTTTTTTTTTTTTTTCCCCTGGAAGAATACACAATAAAACTTATAACCGTCTTTTTTTTTAGGCTCCCATTTTTTTTTTTTTTTTTTTCTCGCCCGGAAGAATACCACAATAAACTTATAACCAGTGCCTTTTTTTTTTCGCTCCCATTTATTTTTTTTTTCTCGCCCGGAAGAAATACACAATAAACTTTATAACGCGTCTTTTTTTAGTTCTTTGATTTAAGTTTTTTTTCTTTTTTTTTTAGCTGTCCCTATTTATTTTTTATCTTTTTTTTTTTTTTTTTGTTTTGTTTCTCCCGCTGTTGAAACGGCCATCAACACCTTGGGCAAATGCGAGGCAAAATAGGGACCTTTTTGGCCTGCTACCGGTGTATTTTCGTGTACTTTCACTTCTAATAAAAACGTCAATGAAATATTGTCTGGGGGATTCGACATGGATGTTGAGAGAGAGAGAGAGTAGAGAGTAGAGAGAGGAGAGAGGCGAGAGCGAGAGAGAGAGACGAGAGCGAGACGAGAGAGAGAGAAGAGAGAGCAGAGAGAGAGAAGCGAGAGAGAGAGGAGAGAGAGAGAGAGAGAGCGAGAGAGAGAGAGAGGAGGAGAGAGAGAGAGTAGAGAGAGAGAGAGAGAGCAGAGAGAGAGAGAGAGAGAGGAGAGAGAGAGAGAAGAGGAGAGAGAGAGTAAGAGAGTGTGATGAGTGAAGTCCGTCGGGTTCCTTTTCTCTCCAAGATTGGCTTAGGATTTTTTGTTCTTTTTCTTCTATTATCTTCTAGCTTTCTTATCATTTATCTAATTTGCTTTTCCTTCTTATTCGGTAAGTTGCTTTTCTTATTATTTTAGATTTTTTTTCTTCTATTTCTTCTAGCTGTCTCCCCCCCCCCTTATTAATTTTTTTTTCTTAAATTTTTTTGCCCCCCTTTTTTTTCCCCCTGTTCTATTACTTTATTGCTTTCTTATTATTTTGTTAGTTTTTTTTTTCTTCTATTTCTTCTATGCTTTCCTTATTATTTTTTCATTGGCTTCCTTATTATTTCTTTTATTGTCTTTCCCTTATTATTTTTAGATATTTTCTCTTCGATTATTTCTAGCTTTCGTTATTATTTTTTATTGCTTTCTTCCTTATCCTTTTAAATTGCTTTCCTTATTATTGTTTTAGATTTTTTTTTCTTCTATTTCTTCTAGCTTTCCTTATTATTGATTTTTCATTGCTTTCTTATTATTCTTTTTATTGCTTTCTTATTATTTTTTTAAAAATTGTTTATTATTGGTTCTTAATACATTTTTTTCTTTCGTTTTTTGTTAGTTTCTTTCTTTTTATTTCTTCTTTAAGATTGTTCTTATATTTTTCGGTCACGTTTTCTTAGTTTCTTTCTTTTATTCTTTTTTTTTCGTCTTCTTTCTTCTTATTTTTTATTGTTTTTTTTCTTCTTTTCTTTAGAATGTTCTCTGTATTTTTCTTGTTTCTTCATAGTTTTTTTTTCTATTCCTCCTTCTTTCTCTTAATATATTGTCTTCTTTTTGCTCTTTAAGATTCGTTCTGCTCGTTTGCTTTTTTTGATTTTTAGCTTCCGCTTTTCATTCTTTTCTCTATAGATTTGCTTCCATCTTCTTTATCGTTCCTTGCTTTCTTTCTTGCTTCTTCTCATTATAATTTATTATTGCCTCAGATTCTTTCAATCTCTCTATCTTTCCTAGTCTATCTTCTTTTCGTCTTTTTTTCTCTTTACAGCTGTTATTAGTCCCTATTCTTCTTCAGCCACTTGCTTTTTGTTTCCCCACTTTTCTTTTTGTCAGATTTTTTCTTTTTTTTTGTTTTTTTTCTTTTTTGTTATTGTGTCTTCTTTTTATGCGTGTCTTTCTTCTATACTTCCTTCCTTTATCTGTTCTCATTGTATAACAATAGCAGGAGCACACGTTTTCTTTTTATCTGGCTGTTTCCTTTCTGTTAGTGAATCGCAAAATGTCCCTATCATCGCGTAATCTTCCCATATTCCAAAGTGAAAAGGATTGTAAATATAGCTGCTGCCGGAAGTGATAGGCGATTGGAGGTCAGAGGAAAATGAAATAATGCATGGTGCCATAAGACACACACGCAAGGAGAGGGAGAGGGAGCAGAGGGTGAGAGGGGGGAGGGAGGGGAGGAGAGAAAGGGAGAGGGAGGGAGGAGGGACCTGAGAGGAAGAGAGAGAGAGAGAGGAGAGGAGAGAAGAGAGAGAGAGAGAAAGAGAGAGAGAGAGAGAGAGCAAGCGAGCGAGCGACCGAGAGATATGAAAGAGAGAGAGAGAGAGAGAAGCAAAGCGAGACAGCCAGCCAGACAGACAGACAGACACATAGAGAGAGAGAAACCAAGAGACATGACAGACAAACGAGAAAGGAAAACCCTAGCATGTTTCGCGGTGCGCAATCATCCTCCATCGCGAAACACCACCTGCGCGTGGCCATCCGGAATCTCTCGCGTTTTCATCTTTTCGCCGCGATTATTAACATCGGTCCACGAGGGGTATACTGCGGTAGCCCGGGGGCCATACCGCGAGGGGGCGTGGCTACCCGTATGGCACGAGGGGAAGGGAGAGAAAGAGCCTTCCTTCGTGCCACGGGTGGCGTTCGGAAGAGAGCGGTGGGCGAAATTATCGGATACCTTCTCCCATTTCGTCTCTTCTATCTTACCTTTTCCTCCTCCTTTATTTTTCTCTGTCTACTCATCCTCCTTCTCTACTTCTCCTCCTTTTCCGGATGGCGCTTCTCCGCCTCCCTCCTTCTTACCTTCTGCTTTATTTTCTTCTGTCTACCATCCCATTCCTCCTTCCTCTACTTCCTCCTCCTTTCGGATACCTTGCTCCCCTCTCCTCCTCTTCCTCTCCTTTATTTTTCTCTGTCTACTCCATCCTCGCTTGCCTCTACTTCCACCTCCTTTCCGATTTACCTCTTCTCCCCACTCTCGCTTCTCTTCCGACTTTAACCGCCTCTGTCTATTCCCTGTCCGCCGTTTCCTTACTATTCTCGCTCCTTCTTTTTTTTTTCGTTCTTTTTTTGTCTTTCCTTCGCCCTTTCCCTCTTCCTCTTCTCCTTTCTGTTCTTCTTCTTCTTCGTGCCTTTTTCTTTTTCTTCTTTCTTCTCCTTCACTGCCTCCTCCTCCGTCCTCCCTCTCGCTCCCCTCCTCCCCTCCTCCCCACCACGACGCCAACCGCAACACATAATTACGGCCACACAGTCTGCCGGCGCTTGGCTGCCATCTGCCGACCGACTCCCTAGAGACTACCCCACCTCTCCCCCTCACCTGCCCTCAACTACCGTCCCTGCCCGAGTCCCGCCCAAACACCAACCTACTCCGCCACCTACGCGCCGCCAAGCCCCTGAACTTCACCTCCGCTCCTCCCTCTCCCCTCCCACCACTCCCTGCCGCTCCTCCCTCCCTCCCACCCTTCCTCCGCTCCCTCCCTTCCCTCCCTCCTTACCTCCCCCAACCTCCCCCCTACCCCTAACCCTCCCCTAACCCCCAACCCTCCCCCCTCTCTCCCTCCCTCCCTCCCTCCTTCCTTCACCAGTTATCCTCCACTTTCTCACACACTGACCTGGGGAACAATGCTCTTTAAAAATTCGTTTCACTCTCGTATTTAACACGTCAAAGGGGTCGAGGCTGTAGAAAGTGCAAGGTCGACCTCCCAAGAAGAAAAATAATCCACGCTTTAAATACGAAAAGCGGCGATTAAAAAAAAAGATAGATAAAAAAAAAAATGAAAATAAATAAGCTAAAAATGAAAAAAAATAACATTGAAAGACGAGTCTAAAAATAATTCATGCTTAAGATACGAAAGGCGGCGATTAAAAATAAAAACAAATAAAAATTTAAAAAGAAGCTAAAAATGAAAGAAAAATAGAAAGACGAATCTAAAGAGAGAAAGAAAAAAAGAAAATAGAAAATACATAAGGAGAAAGAAGAATAGAAAAAATAATAAGAAAAGAATGATGATAACCAACAGCTTGTGATCGAAGAACTAGACGCGTTCTAATTATGTTTCTCCTGACAGCCATGTGCTTCCTCGACCAACCTTGCTTTCACCGACGTTCAGCGAAAAACAGAAAACCTGTTGATCCAAATCGGGGGGGGGGGGGGGAATAGCGCTCCAGTGTATTCCAATCATATAACTTACATACAAATAAGACAATTTACCACACAAGAAAAAAGGACATACAAATAAGACAAATTACCAAAAAAAAAAAAAAAGAAACAAATCGAAAAATAGATCAAACAGCGCTTCATTATATACCCAAATATAACATACAAAAAGAAATAAACATAAGACAAATTACCAACAAGAAACAGAAACAAATCGAAAAATAGATCAAACAGCGCTTTGATAAATAGATCAAACAGCGTTTAATTATATCCAAAACATAACATACAAAAATAAATAAATAAATAAATAATCATTAAACAGCGCTTCATTATATCCCAAACATAACATACAAAAATAAATAAATAAAATAAAATAAACATAAGACAAATTACCAATAAAACCAAACTTGCGAAAAACAGAAAACCTGTTGATCCATATCGGAATATATAAAAAAAAAAAATCTTAACAATGCTTTAGTCTCCCCCAAACATACATACAGAAAATAATGAGACAAATTACCAGTAAAATACAGAAACGAAACAAAGAAAACGAAATAATAAAGACAAATTGCCAGTCAAAGTAAAATACAGAAACAAAACAAAGAAAACGAAGGGAAGGAAGAAGGAAAAGCAAGATCTCCGACAGCGCTTCAGTGTATCCTAAACTTACATAAAAAAGGACATATAAATAAGACAAATTACCAACAAAAAACAGAAACAAATGAAAAAAAAATCAAAACAGCATTTCAATATATCCCAAACATAACATACAAAAAAATAACAAGACACAAAAAAAAAAAAAGAAAAACAAAACGAAGAAAAAGACAAAAGAAAAGAGAAGAAGAAGAGAACGAAGGAGAAGAAGAAGAGAACGAAGGAGAAGAATAGCCACATCGGGGAATAAATACAACGATTTTAACAGCGCTTAAGTGTATCCCAAACATAACATACTAAAAATGAAACATGAAAAAAAAAACATAACGAATAAAAAGAAGAAAAGCAAGAAGAAAGAAAGAAAATAAGAAGAAACCGAAGAAGAAAAAACGAACTAGAAAAAGGGAAAAAACGAAGGATACGAAAACGAAGAAAGAAAAAAAACAAACAAAAAAGCGAAGTAGAAAAAGAAAAAGAAAAACGGATACGAAAACGAAGAAGAAAAAACAAAAAAAAACGAAAAAGTAGAAAAAGAAAAAAACGGATACGAAAAACGAAAAAAACGAAGGATACGAAAACGAAAAAAACGAGAAGAGAAAAAAGAAAAAAAACGAAAAAACGAAGAAAAAAAAAAAATAAAAAAAAAAACGAGAAAAAAAAAAACGAAGAGTAAAAAAAAAAAAAAAAAAACGAAGGATACGAAAACGAAGAAGAAATCTCAAGCCTGCCATTAACGGAGAAGCGAAAACGAGACCGTTCTCTACCGTGGCGTCGAATTCTCCTCGGCAAAAAAGAAGAAGAAGAAAAAGAAGAAAAAAGAAAAAAAAAAAAAACGAAGAATAAGAATAAGAAGAAAAAAACGAAGAAAACGAAGAAAAAGAAATCACAACATAAGAAAAATAGAAAAGAAACCGAAGAAGAAAACAAAGAAGAAAAAAAACTTAAAAAACGAAGAAGAAAAACGAAAAAAAACACGAAAAAGCTGAAAAAAAAACACGAAGAATACGAAACGAATAAGAAATCTCAAGCCTACCTCGCCAACGAAGAGGCCATTAACGGAGAAGCGAAAACGAGACCGTTCTCTACCGTGGCGTCGAATTCTCTCCTCGGAAAAGCGGTTTTCGTGAGACCTGAAACGGCGAGAACATTTACGTAATGGGTCTGTGATTAGATGTTATTATTGATTATTATTTTATTATTGCTATTATTATTGTTATTATTATTATTATTATTATTATTATTATTATATTATTATTATTATTATATTATTATCATTATCATATATTATTATTATTATCATCATTATTATTATTATCTTTATCGCTATTATTGCTTTGTTATTGTTATTATCATTATTATTATTATTATCGCTATTATTGTTTTTGTTATTGTTATTATTATCACTTTAATTATCATTATTTTCATTTGCATTATTTCATTTTTATTAACATTATCATCATTATCATCATTATTATTATTATCATATTATCATCATTATTATTATTAGTGATGTTGCCATTATTATTATCATTATCATCATCATTATCATTACTATCATCACCGGTATTATTGCTATCATTATCATTTACATTTTCCACATCATTTTGGCTGTCATTATTCATATCATCATTATTATCATTATCATCATTATTTTTATCATCATTCGTATCATCATCATTATAATCATCATTTATAATCATTCGTATCATTATTATCATTATCATCATTATTTTTATCATTATTCGTATCATCATCATTATAATCATCATTTATTGATTAATGTTATCGTCTTCCATATTTTGAAACATCTGGAACTTTCCGTCACGTTTAATATATATTTTTTAATTCTTTGTGTTGCGTTATATGTGTGCAATCAACAATTAAATCACGGTTGTTATTGCAACAGCTGACTGCTTTCGTTTAATTAAGCGTGTGTGATGGTATTTTGTATCTGGGTTGTAATTTTTTTTTTCTATGTGTTGTAATACCTTGTTCCTGAGTTGTAATATCATCAATGTGATTTTTTGTATTGATGTTATAACAATATTGATGCAATTGTGTTGTAATATCTTGTTCCTGAGTTGTAATATCATCAATATGATTTCTATATTGTAATTAACATTAGAGATACACTTGTGCTATTATTTCTTATCAAAGGGAATACTGATGTTGATAGAAATGATTTGAATATTGATGAAATACATAACAAGATAATAACATGATAACATCAATATCTAACTTAGCAGTATTGATGATAATGCTAAAGACAATTATTACACTATCATTAGTCATTAGTATCATTACGATTGTAATTAACTAAAACCAAAAAATAAGAATAGTATCTTATCAATCAAAACAGATAAATTCATCTTTCCTTTTAGAAATAGAGATAAAACTCAGTCATATTTATCAACAGAAAACAAAAAATCTAATTCTAACACAAATAAAAACCAGCATTTGAGATGATGTAAATAAACCCAAACTCTAAAAAAGTGTTTTATCAATCAAAACTCAGACAGATAAAACCCAGTCAATTATCAACAGAAAACAAAAAAAAACAAATACTAACACAGATAAAACCCAGCATTTGAGATGATGTAAACAAACCCAAACTAAATAATGATAATAATAATAATAATGATAATAATATAATAATAGGAAAAATAGTGTTTTATCAATCAAAACTCAGATAGACTCAATCCTTCATTTTTAGAAATAGAGATAAAAAAAACCAGTCAAGTTTTATCAACAGAAAAAAAACCCTCAATACTAACACAGATAAAACCCAGCAGTTAAGATGATGTAAATAAACCCCCTCCAAAAATAGTGTTTTATCAATCAAAACTCAGACAAATTTAATCCTTCATTTTCAGAAATAGAGATAAAACCCAGTCAAGTTTTATCAACAGAAAAAAACCCTCAAATACTAATCCAGATAAAACCCAGCAGATGAGATGATGTAAACAAAACCCAAACTAAAAAAACAAAAATAATAATAATAGGAAAAGCGTTTATCAATCAAAACTCAGATTGAGAAATAGAGATAAAACCCAGTCAAGTTTTATCAACAGAAAAAAAACTCAAATTCTAACCCAGATAAAAACCCAGCAGTTGAGATGATGTAAACAAACCCAAACTAAAATAATAATAATAATAATAATAATAATAATAATAATAATAATAATAATAAATAATAATAATAATAAGAAGAAGAAGAAGAAGAAGAAGAATAGTGTTTTTATCAATCAAAAACTCAGATAGACTCAATCCTTCATTTTAAGAAATAGAGATAAAACCCCAGCAGTTGAGATGATGTAAACAAACCCATCCCCGAGTCACATCTGTACTCTATAGACCACATCATAGATTACCCAAGATCAGTGGCCTGTATATGTGGTCCTCAGACTACGACCTGTTAACCAAGGTAAGTCATTCGTATATGTATAACGGTATTTGATTTACCTGTTCGTGTTACCTAGATTTCGTAATGGCTGGCCACTTTGGAGAGAAATGAGGGGTTGTGTTGTGTTTTGTTTGTGTTTGTATGAGTGGTGTTGTGGGGGTGTATGCTGTGTATGTTGTGTGCGTGTATTGTGTAATTTTGTAGATTTCTTTCCTTGTGGATTTATTTGTCTCTGTCTGTTTGTCCTCTTCTCTCTCTCTCTTTGTCTCTGTCTCTCTGTCTCTCTCTGTCTCTCTGTCTCTGTCTCTGTCTCTCTGTCTCTTCTCTCTCTCTCTTCCTCTCTCTCTCTCTCTCTCTCTCTCTCTCTTCTCTCTCTCTCTCCTCTCTCTCTCTCTCTCCTCTTCTCATAATCTCTCTCTCACGTTATCAGCATTATTTTATTATTACATTCATTCCAATCATCATCATTATTTTATTCTCATCATCATCATCATTATCATTATCAATAGTAGTAGCAGTGGAAGTAATAAAAAAAAAGAAGAAAAGAAAAAAAAATAGATAGAAAGAAGTCAACAGACAAAAAGAAACAAAGAAGCAGCGAAAGGTGTTAAAATAAGAATAAACAATAACTCACTCCCTCCCCCCTCTCCCCCCCTCCTTCCCTCCCCCTCTCCCTCCCCTCCTCCCTCCCACCTCCTCCACCCCTCCCTACCACTCCCCTCCTCCCTAACTCCCACCCCCTCCTCCCCTCCTCCCCCCCCCCCTCCTCCCACCCTCTCTTCCTCTCTCTCTCTCTCCTCCTCTCTTTCTCTCTCTCTCTCTCTCTCTCTTTTCACTAATTATGGCAACCGGCGATTGCGTGAGTCTCGAGAAGGTAAACAGCTGTGATGACGCAATACTCTGGCGCCTCTATTTCCGGTTGTGATTATGGTTGTGATTGTTGTTATTTCTCCGCGTGTCTTTGGGATTGGTAAATGTGAGGGAAAAAGGGGATTGGGATCTGAGGTGTGATGTTGTGAGAGGAGAAGGAGGAGAGGAAAAGGAGGGAGAGGAAGGAAGGGGAAAGAAACGTAAAGGGAAGAGGAAAAGGAGGAGAAAGGAAGGGAAAAGACGTAAAGGGAAGAGGGAAAGGAGGGAGAGAAAGGAAGGGAAAAGACCGTAAAGGGAAGAGAAAAGGAGGAGAGAAAGGAAGGGAAAAGAACGTAAAGGGAAGAGGAAAAGGAGGGGAGAGAAAGGAAGGAAAAGAACGTAAAGGGAAGAGGGAAAGGAGGGAGAGAAAGGAAGGAAAAGAAGGTAAATGGGAGACTTAGAATGAGGTGAGAAGAGTAGAGGAAAGAAAGGGTGGAGGAGAAGGAGAAGGACAAGGAATGAATAAGTGCGGAAGAAAAAGAGAGAGAGAAAAAAATAAAAAGAGAAAATTGATACTAACTATAGATACTAATAGAGAAAGATGTAGTATAATACAGAACACAGAGAGAAAGAAGATATATGTAAATAGAGACTAAGGAAGAAGAAAATCCAAAAACATGAAAATCTAAAATAAACAGAGATAATGAGAAAAAATATAACCAAAGTAAGCAAAACAAAAGAAAAAACGACACAGAAACAAGACAGAAGAAGAAAGAATGAGAAAGAGAAAAGAAGAAGGAAAAACAATGACGTAACAACAACACCTCAAAGGGAATATCCATCAACGTTTCCAGTGATTGACAGCGAAACCACGTGGTCACAAAAAACGTTACGCAATCTCGAAACGTTTTTTTGTTTTTTCTTATTCTTTTTCTTATTTATTTTTTTTCTTTATTTTTTTTATTCTTTTTCTTATTTTTTTTTTTTCTTTATTTTTTTTCTTATTCTTTTTCTTTTTTTCTTTCACTTCTCGGCGTCTAGACATCTACCATCACTCACACACGTTGGAATTGCTGGAAGATAAAGTGCGCTGTGATTTTTCTTCGATTTCTGAAAGAGAAAGAAAAGAAAAATAGAAAAAAAAAAAGATGATGACTTGTGGAAATTATAAAGGCGTGAAGAGGGTTGAAGTTGAAAGAGGAAGTTTTGTGATGACGAGGATGATTTAAGGTGATGATGATGATGATGAAGATGATTATGATGATGATAATGATGGCAATATTGCTTTAATAATGATGAGGAAAATAATAATTACAGTGACAGTAACAGTAGCAGTATTAGTAATAATACTGATAATTCTGATGACCATATTGATAATGACAAAAAGAATAATAACAATAATGTATAGGGATAATAATAACAATAATAATACCAGAAACAGCAACAACAATAATGATGAACAGCATTTTTTCTTATCGTGATGTAAGCTTTAACAGAACAACAAACGGAAAGACAGAATAACAACAGGAGAAATAATCATCAAATTGAATAACTCAAACAAACATCTTTTCGTCATGGAAGTAGACAGCTAGCGAGAGAATCCGAAAGTACAAAAAAACAAACAAACAAAACTCTATTTATCAAAATTATCCAACAAGTCCCTTTATCACGGTTTTTAACGATAATCTACCTCCTACAACATTATCGGGCAATTAATTATATATCTAAGTACTAAATGAGGTAGATTAGTTACTGGAGAATAATTAAGAGAAGTTAAGAACACGCAAATTGTAGATTAAGAAGAGTTTACGATAAAGTGGATAGTTAGACCAGATGGCAAACTCATCAATTGCTTGTTAGTGTAAAGACGATTTCTTTTTAAAATTTCTTTGCGTTTATTAAAATGTTGGTTTATAGGGGGTTGATATTATGATAATTATTTTGCTTTGATAGAAACTGAGGCAACGATTAAAAAAAAATCGTTAAAAAAATCTTTGTTTATTAAAGTGTTGGTTTGTAGGGGGTTGATATTATGATAATTATTTTACGTATTTGATAGAAACTGAGGCAACGATTAAGAAAAGAATCGTTAAATTAAATCTTTGTGTTTATTAAAATGTTGGTTTGTAGGGGTTTGATATTATGATTTTAAGTATTTGATAGAAAATGAGGCAAAACTTATAATGGAAAAGCAGTGTCAGATTAAGAAAGGAATTGGTTTAGAGGAAGATAAATTCTTGTAAATAAATATGAGTATTTTGGTAGGTATTTTGACCGCGATATAATTATCTTAGTTTGTTCTTCAACATAACATTTTGGAGTGCTTAACAATACGCTAAGATATTATTATTTTTTTTTTTATCATTATCATTAACTAGGTTACAAGGTCTCGTGTTGATATTTACTCTTGATAGCAAGTAAATGTTTAGTATTTATGAGATAACTCGAACAAATATAAGTTGTTGCTTATTCATAAGTGATATATTTGATATATCAGGTATGATTATGCAGGTATGAGTCGATATATATATATATATATATATATATATATATATATATATATATATATATATATATATATATATAACATATGTCTATTGTGTAATCGTTTTTATTATTATTATTACTTTAAATCTTACTATTATTAGTAGTAGTATCATTATCATTTTCATGATAATAATGATAATAATAATAATCATTATTATTATTATTGTTGTTATTAATATTGTTATTACTATTATTATTATTATTTTATCAATATTTATTATTCTAAGTATTATTATTATTGTTATTATCATTATTATTATCATTATTATCATCATTGTTATTATGATTATTATTATTACTATTATCATTGTTATTATGATCATTATTATTATTTTCAATGATTTCCTGTAACAGTTTGATAATTGCTTTTGCGTTCGAAGATTTATATTACAGATCCATTTTTACACCAATCTGAAAAGAAAAAAAAAAAAAAAAATAATATATATATATATATATATATATATATATATATATATATATATATATGAGTGTGGAGAGAGAGTGGGTGAAAGAGGGAGGGAGAGAGAAGAGGAGAAAGAAAGAAAGAGAGACAGAGACAGATAGACCGACCGACAGACAAACAGATAAATGACGATCGATTTGCCCGCTACTCTTCAGACATTTTCCCCCAAATCACAA